>LR545825.1:3752-72136 GCA_900536305.3 Caenorhabditis sp. 40 LS-2015 | reverse complement strand
CCTGATCTTGTACGTGAAGTGACCGTGTCCCTGGTGTCCGCGTTGGAAATCCTCCCTGACTGGCTTTGACTGGCTGCTGTGTATCGACAGCCGTTGTAGATGTTAACTGGGGTCCTTGATCTGACGTCCGTCTCCTGCTCCCGACAGTGGTGCTGATCCATGATGGATCGTCCTCGGTCCTTGACCGTTGTGGCCAACCTTGCTCCTCCAGTTGTGTATCTGGAAACTTAACTTTAGTAACGAAGTGATGTTTTTGAGGACGTTTCACGACAGAGAGCGGACTCAAGGCCGATGTTTAATAAATATCGGCCAATCGAAGCGATGCAACAATTTGAGCCGCCGATAAATGAGCGCGTCTCCTTAGAGACCTGTGAGTAACGATGTAGAATCGTCCGTCTCGCCATGGCGAGAGACCCGTCTGCCGACCGTAGTCCGTCCAACAGACGCGCGAATGACCTCGCGGACAAATTTTGGAATGAAATTCGAACAGTCGATTCGATTCGCTCTGTCGAAGACCCTGGAGTCAAACTCCTGCAAAAACTGCTTCTGTTCAGAGTCGCAATGCAACTCTTTACAGACGACATAAGACTGGTTTTGGGTTGAGAATTGGGAATGAGTGGCATTCTAACAGCACTTCTCCCAGGCGGAATAATAAAATTCCGACTGCTAACTGGAGGTTACTGCTAGACTGTGGTTTCCACACATTGTTTTATACCTGGTCCGCTAGGTTGGTTGCTAACCATCTCGGCTTGCCTCGTGCCGAAGCACGACCTATCCGGGCTTGGGCTATGCCTTCTTGGCTGCTGGCCTTTCCATGCGGATACTGAATCCTTGTTGACGATGCTCGTCGATGTCTTTTTCAAGGCGCCTTCTGCTGCCTCCTGATAGTCCTTGTGTGGGGACTTCAACTTCCTCGAGAGGTTGACCTGGACCTCGGATGAGGCCCGTTCGTCTTTGACTTTGATCCTTCTGGCTTCTCACTGCCGTTTCCTGGCGGTGTCTTCTCCGGCTCTTAGGCCGTGAAACCATTGGCGTTGGTGACCGGACTGGAGTCCGAGTCTGAGTCCATGTGACGTTGCCGTCTGTGCTCCACCTGGTGGATGATCCTGAGCGACTGTCCAGTCGTTCTGCTTCTTCTGGAGAGAAGCGGCCTCGTTGATTGTCGCGGCCGATCCGCGGCTGGCTTGGAGCCTTGGATGTGCACCTCCTGACCATCGGTTGGTGTGGCTTCCTGAAGCCATGTCTTCATGGGAAGACTCCGAAGATACGTGCCATCTGGTGTGGTGTCCTGATCCACGCTGGTGCTCGATATCTCCTTAGAGATGTCTGTCCGTAGCTGACTTCCGGATATGGTCCGAAGTAGCTGCTCCTCTTATGTGACTGCTGCGAGAACTGGAGATGTGTCTCCACTGCCTGTCTCGTCTCTGACTGCTCGGTGTGCCTGTGTCTTGAGCTGATGTCCTTGAATCGGACCCTTGAGTGACATGTGACTCGATCTTCTTCCGATACTTCCCAGGCCCGCGAAGGGTCTGATTCCGACTTTGGACTACGTGGTGTGTCTGTCCGTGTCTCTGCTGAGCTGACTGGTGTCCTTCCTTGTCTAATCCTGAATCTGTAAAAAGTTTGAACCCAAAAGGATTCTTTTGGTGGAAGGATGATTTGAGTTATTTGGTTGATTGATGGGAATGGGCGGCGTCTCAGCAGTACTTCTCCTCAGTCGGAAAAATTTTCCGCCTGCTACTGGAGGTACTGCCGAAACGGGGAATTCCGCCCATTGGTTTTACCTGACTGTTCTCGGATTTCCCAGCAAAGACCATGCTGAATCCGATTACATTGAGTCGTCCGAGTCTGGCGACTCCCTCTGTATGTCGTGTTTTGTGAACGCGATCAGAGACTGAATCCTGTCTTCTTGTTTCTTGATTTTGCTCCTCAGCTTCTCCATCTCCTGTTCTTCACTGAGAGCATCTACTTCTGATCTTCCGACTCTGTGATTCTCTGTCGGATTCCTTGAATCGCCAGCGACCTCTCCGTTCTCCATATCGAATCGGCGCTTCCGGCAATCACTTTGGTAGTGCCCCTCCTTCCTGCAGTAGTAGCAGGTAACCTTCCGTCTGTCTGACGGTTCCTCATCGCTGTCTTCCCACTGGTTGGACTCGCGGTCGAGTACGATCCGAGTGAGCTCCTTGACTTGCTCACGGAGCTCTTGAATCTCCAACGATGTTGACTCCTGGTATCGTGCTAGCATATTGACTGTCCCTTGTGGTGTTGGTGACGATGGCATGATGAGTGGAGACGGATCGGATTCCTGTTCGAGCGCGAGTGCGTACATGTACGCTTCTTGGTGGTTTTTAGGCTGCTGAATCCTAACCAATTGTCTTATACTTTTGTCCAATCCCAGAACGAAACGCTCCATTGTGACTTTTCTGATGGTTCCTGATCCATCCGTCGCGTGAGCGCGTCGCGCCAGTTTACACACACGTGTGTAGTAGTCATCCACTGACTCCATGGGCACCTGCTTGGCATTGGTCAACTCCTCCTTGTACCGTTCCTCCAGAACTGGTCCGTCGAAACGCTGTGCCAAATGTTCGAAGATATCCTTGATCGTGGTTTCCGGTTTGTCCTCTTGAAGTTCACCGACGGCCTCCCGTGCTTCTCCTCTCAAGAAGGTGACCAGAAGATCCACTTGATTGATTTGATTGTCCTTTGGAATCAGCTTCGCACGATCCTCGAAGGCTCTCTTGAAAGCCTTGAGGTCCTCTCTTGCTCCTCCGCTGTAAGGGAGGAGGCGATATCCTTTATCGATTGATAACATGTTGATGCGATGGGTATGATTAGGGGTGTGTTTACTCTTTCGAGTAGAAAAGGTATTGTTTAAACTTATACCTTTGATGACCTCAGGGGACTCCGAGGTGGAAATCCTTCCACCTCCTACTGGAGTACTGAGCGCACCATTTGCGTCTGTTCCGTCTTGTCCACCCGGAAAGACGACTTTTTGCTGCTGGTCGAGGAGCGGCAATCGACTGACGTCATCTTTAGTGATCAGCGACTCGTTCGCATCGAGGTGTCCATGTTTTATTCCTTGAGCGAACATTGAGTTGAGATCGGCTCTGCGAGGTGGCGTCGCAAGAGCATTTGTCACGAATTCTGGACTTGTGTCGACCGAGTCCAATTTCCTGGCGTCCTCAGCGCCTTGTTCCGAATCCGTTCTCCTTGAATCGGCCGATTTGTCTCCGTTTTCGGGAACTTGCTCGCTATTGATTTCCGACGTGGTTGATCTGTCGGCGGGTGGGCTGAACTGGTTCTCGGAAGAACCGTTGATGGTATTGGAAAAGAGGCAGAGGAGGGGAGATTGAGTAGAAGTGAACACCCCTGTTCCCTGTCCCTGGAGGGACTCCATGGCGGAAGTGATTCCGCCACCTACTGGAGTATCCAGGGTCAGGTTGGTGTGAACAGGGGAGGAGGGGATGGGGAGGGTGAAAAGGGTTTTTGGCTTCTGCACTTGGGCTGACTCCTTCTTCCCGCTGGCTCCCGGCTGCTTCCCGAACTCCTTCAGCTTCTTGTCCGTGTCTTCCGGCTGCTTCTCGGACTCTCCGGCTCCAAACACTGCTCGCTCCGATAGCCCGACTGCACCAGACCGCACGGGGCTCGTGCTGTTCATCTGGCTCGATGAGTGAAAAATGCAATCCCAAGCTGAAAACGAGAAAGAGAATATAACGAGATCCCGCTGGCACGGCACCAGGCGGGAAATGAGGAAGGGTTTTGAGGAGTGAAAAATCGATAAAAGAACTAATCGATGATCCCACCGACGGCTATTCGGAGTGATTGTTACACTAACGAAAATAGTAAGAGTAGAGAAAGAAGAAACGCAGAAGACGTGACCCTCAAGCTGCGCACTTAAGCTACAAAAAACTATACCAAACGGTGAATTAGCTTACACTAAACTGATACGTAAAATACTGCTACAAGCTACTCTTAACTAGACGCGCGCATGAATAGAGAAGAGAGAAAGTAGAGACAATGCAAGAGTAAGCGGCGAAAAGGCAAGCGAAAAATTATGCAGAAAAGAGAAAAGAAAAACCTAAAACTTAAGCGCTAAGGGGTGGATCGTAAAACGATCGATATAAAATCGATCGCACTCGCAAGCTACCAGTAAACGTCGCGTTTGTTATGGGTTGGGTATAGGTTTATTAGGTCTCTAATGCTACATGAAACGAATGCGGGGCCGGTACAAGTTGCAAAGAACGGAAAAGTGAAAGGGTAAGGGAAAACACAAATAAGTTAAACGTCTGGAGAACCGTCTGGAATGAGCGAAATCTCGCCTTTTATACTGCTCGCGAGAGAGTGAGAGACGCAGAGAAAGCTCGAAAAGTCCGCCGGAATTGTAGGGAGAATTCGGTGGAGCGCCGTTGCTGTGCCGTTGCTGCGCGACGAGAGAGTGTGGCGAACGAGGAGACGCAGACATCCGAGCTTGAAACTTGAGCGTTGGCGAGCGGGGTGATCGCACCAAACCCCTTACAATAGTGACTCTGTGGCTCGATCCCACCCTTTTGAAACTTTTTTGATTTCTTTTTCTGTCCATTTTTTTCCATCATCACACCTTGTAAAGCAAGGTTTAAGCATTTTCTACATGATATCGTTTTGAAAACACATTGAATACGATAGCTTTGAAGTTTTTGAGAGAACAATTTTGACGAAAGGTCTGTTTTCAGTTTAATGAGAAAAACAGTTGTTTTCAAGACGATATCGTGTAGAAAATGCCTAAACCTTGCTCTACAAGGTGTAATGATGGAAAAAAATGGACAGAAAAAGAAATCAAAAAAGTTTCAAAAGGGTGGGATCGAGCCACAGAGTCACTATTCCCAGTCGCCCCTCTTCCCACCTACACCACGCTGCCATTGAAATCTATGGCGCCGGAGGGCAATGAGGAGAGTGGGGATTGAAAGGCGTTCGAGGGGATGAAAATGCGTTAAAAAATTACTGAAACTTTCAGACAAGATTTTGAGCTTCTAGTCACCTACGGGCAGCTAATTTTTCTCTCATTGTTTTCAGCGTATCAAAAACTACCAGTGTGTCAATTTTGGGAAAATTCTCAAAGTATATCTAAACGAAATCTGCTAGTCAGACAAACAAGTTGTTTCAAGAGATTACCAAACACAATTTACTGCAAACATGCCAGTGTGTGATTTTCGACGGCAATCGAAAAAAATTTCGAAATTTTTATCGAAAAAAAACTCGAAATTTATTCGAAACGCATTTCGAAATTTTCTGTTCGAAATCGTTCGAACAGTCGTTCGAACGGTCGTTCGAAATATCGCGACTTTCCACGAGCGAGAGCGCAGTGCGTTATGCCGGAGTGTCGTAGTTTGCTTGCAATGAAAGTCAGTTTTCTGAGATTGATTCGTTTGAACTCTACAAAATAGTCCTGAAAAATGTTCGAATTTTTCAAGAACAACAGTTTAAACATTGAATTTTATTGAGAATGGTAACAACAGGTTGAACAGGATATAATCTTTCTTATATATAATCCGCTAAAGGTTTGTCCATCAGTGGCTTGGTCACGATGTCCGCATTCACGTTCCCGATAGAGAGTGACAAGTTCACGAAAATATTTTCTCAAATTTTAAAACTTTTCCATTGTTCTTATCGAGAAGGTTCACGCGCCGGAGGCGCCCAGCTATGCTGGTTTTCAATAAAAACGTATATTCTACAAACTACGACACTCCGGCATCACGCACTGCGCTCTCGTTCGTGGGAAGTCGCGACATTTCGAACGACCGTTCGAACGACTGTTCGAACGAATTTCGAACGAAAATTTCGAAATCTGTTCGAACAACATTTCGAAATGCGTTTCGAACAAAGTTTCGAAATTTCGTTCGAACAAAAGTCGAAAAATTTTCCTCGGAATTTTTTTTTTTTCGAATTTCGCTCATTTCGAAATTTTTTTTTTCGAAAAACACACACTGAAACATGCTCAAATGAGGCACTTTGTTTCAATGCGATTGCTTATTCTGACAATGTGAGCCTTTTGGTAAGAACTAAAAGTAACGTTTGAGTACCTGTTCGAAAGTACCTGTTTGAAACTCCGGAACCTGAGTTATAGCCTGGTCGAGTCTACTTTGTTGATCATCACGAACGGGGGAAAGCCTCGATACGTTTTCGTTCCCAAAATAGACCCAAAACAAATTCATTTCAACTAACTCCAAAATCTTGTTGATAACTTCCTAAAAATTTACGTCAACAAACGCTGCGTCGTCAAATCAGCAGGAAATCTTTCGGGGTAAGAAGGGATAATTTTGAGGGCTTAAATTTTGTGTCACATGGATAAACGGTCTACCCCGAAAGATAACATTACAAAAACCATTCCTATTTTCTCCGCTCCCAAAATGCACGTTCCTGACCACAGAATGACCATGCCCAAATCTCATCACGCCTTGGAAAGTTTAGGCATGGTTTATTCAGCATTCATTGGTTTTGTACTGGTTACCATGTTCATCACACTGTTGATCGCCCTGGGGCTTGTCGTTAGAAACGTGCTCGATTCTATCCGGTCGAGCAAGTATTCAGTTCATATGACACCCGGTGAAAATGAGATTATCACTAAGAACACAATGCTGAAATTTCAACAAGAATCACAAGAGTCAGTGGATCCGTTCTTCTTGTAATCGTCAGAAAGGTACGTGCATTTTCAACTGAGATAGTTCATCATAAGATAATTCTTTCAGGTGTACCCTGACTTGCTAGGACGACTTGCAACATTCTCGTGCCAAAATACCATGCATGCTGTTTCCTACAGTAATCTACATACTGTGACCTCACTTTTAGTATATTTTATCAATATATCCCGAATAAATGTTTTATAAGTAAAATGGTTCCGACATTTGAATCATCTGATCAGTAGGACCACGTACATATAACAGGTTTTGTAGTTCTCTCGGACAGAAGACAATAATGTAAACAGTTGTTCGAGAGGAGTACAAAACCGCAGTAACCTTTTTTCAATGTATAGACAAAGTTTCAAACCTTGTAAATTATCTAAAAGCACTCAAACCTTCATGAAATTTCTACATAAGTTTATTGAAACGACACATAATCATCACTCAAACAATATCCGTAGTTCCTTCCTTGGCCTTTACACCCGGAAAACGTTCGGACGAGCATCCACAACGGTATTCAGAATCGCTGCCTTCAACGCTCCACAATTTTTCATCACAGCGGCCACATCTGCAAACAAGCCAAATAGAAGACGTTCATCTAGAAAGCCTAACTAACCTTCAAACGAAAAATCCATCGAACGAATCTGTGTCGAGAGACGATCCATCTTGAAATCGCATCACTGTCGTCTTCATGATTTCGTTGGATTCTTGGGGTGTCATATGAACCGAATACTTGCTAAGTTTCAAGGAGTCCCATATATTCTTGACAATCAGTATCAAAGCAGTTATCAACGAAATGCACATTGCACAGAGTACAAATATAATGAGCAGTGAAGACGAGATGTCGGTGTTTACCATAACGAAATTTGGTCGGGTTAGAATACGGCCCTCGTCGAGAATGTGCATTCGAAACTTGTTAATGAATCAAAAGTGGTGTGATGATCTAGTTTGAGTGCTCCTTTTTATCTAGGTCGTTTTTTTCTGTGACGTCAAATCGAATGGATCCATCCTTAACCTCGCGACTTACTGATGTTATCCGCCAATCTTGTAGTCCGAATTCGTATCTCGATGACGAGGTGAAGTAGATCAACGGAATTCAGTTCGATGTTTTTTGTACTTCTTGTCATGTATTATGATGTTCAGATCATCTGATTCTTAAATTTGTATCATTCTCTTGACGTGCTGAATCATTCGTTGTGTTATTGTTTCCATTCTGCGTCTCCAACGAGACAATTTCAGTAGCTCATGATTTGAGTTCTAGAGGCATTCAGCAAAAGTTTTATTTCCAGCCTTTTTGTGTAGTTTTGGGCTGCTGTGGACTTACAAGGAGATTTCATGAGTTTTTGGGTTGAACTTTTTTTCATAATCTGGACCGGGGTAATATCGGCCCATCTGACACTAAAAAAAAGACTTTACTATGGGCTGGGTTATGAAAAAAAGTTCAACACCAGAGCTCGTGATCCTCTTGTTAAAGATATGAGTTTCGAAATATCGACCTTTTTTCACAGTCACCATCCGGCATATTTCTCTAGGATTGCCACTGATCCTGTCTCTAGAGTTTGGAACCTGGTGTTAGATTATCTCTAGCTCAATTCTGAGTCAAAACAGGATATTATATCTGTAGCTCAATTCTGAGCCAAAACATGACCATGAAAAACTTTTTACCGTTCCTATACAACGTTAACAAAGTTTACACCAAATGTAAAATACCGGTTATAATACTTCAAAAGTTGAAAAAGTATGTTCGAACACCAGAAACTTTTCAAAAGTCACATTCGACTTTTTAAATTCCATGATCATCAACGCGGCAAAACTGGCTTGAACAACTTGGTTGTAGCAAAACGTTGTCAACTACAAAAAACACTAGAGCTGCTGGATCCATACACATATTTTCATTAAAATTGGTGATTGGAACATACGGACCCGGCCTTTTGCCCTGGTCCGGCATTTACTCCCTGACTTGTTCGATCAACATTTTTATCTGTAGTTTAGGTTGACATTGATAAAAATTTGGGTTACAGGAAGAAGAAGAAAAAAATTATGTTTTTCACCAGCAGTCTATTTACGACTGTTTCTGCCAACACCACAATGGCATCACATCCCAAAAAACTGACACGGATTTTCGAACAAATTGGAACGATTATCCGGCCTATGTCTATTCTAAACGAAGCCCATCAATGATCCTCTGTCAAAACTACGTCAGCACCCCGGATATGTGTCCAGGTCAATACTGGATCATGTCAGATTTTTGGATTTCACGTCAATAAAGGGATAAGGGATCGCTCGAATAAAACGCCGCCGAAGACGACCACTTTACCCAAATTTCCCATCAAAATGTATTTCTCTGATGACAACCTCGTTTTATCAAGATTCAGCCAATCACTGGCAAGTTTGGACATTGCTTCCTCCTTACTTATTATTCTCGTGGTCGGCTCTTTGTGCATTTCACTATTAACTGCAATAATGCTCATTGCTAAAAACATATTGGATGCTGTAAAACTGAGCAAGTATTCTGTGCATATGACACCGAAAGAGAGCAGTGAGATTATGAAGACAACCTTAATGAAGTTTCAAGAAGACGATTCATATTTCCACTATTCAAAGGACGGATTCTTTGTTTAACCGGTCTCGTATGATTCATTCACTTGTATGCACTAATTAATTTCGACAATGAAATTTTACAACATGTCCATTTTTGTTTTCTCCACAACACGATCTTCCTCTTCCTCTTCCTCCACACAGGTCTCACTGGTCATGGTCCTCTCCATTCGGGTGGTGCTATCCACAACTTTGAAGAATACAAAAGTAGATGCGACCGCTAGAATCGGGAGACCAATTGTGTAAACATAAAGTGGGATGATAGGACTGAAGAAGAATATAATGACA
The DNA here is from genome assembly GCA_900536305.3 of Caenorhabditis sp. 40 LS-2015. Classification (NCBI taxonomy): domain Eukaryota; kingdom Metazoa; phylum Nematoda; class Chromadorea; order Rhabditida; family Rhabditidae; genus Caenorhabditis; species Caenorhabditis tribulationis. Next base: position 62,597 of record LR545825.1, on the reverse strand, counting down.
CACGCGGCCGCCTGGTACATTCTGGAAACGGAGAAGGACTGAGCACGTCGGGTGGGCATGACAAGGGCGCAGATCACAGAGCGGACTCCGTTGAAGCAACAATCGGAGGTGCCGCAGATGAGAGCGATGAGGAAGATTAGAGGGTACCTGGAATAGATTACAGATTTACTATTAACAAGTACAAAGTTCATTGTCATTCTAGCGCAACTCTCACTAGGCAAACTTTCTTGAGGCTTGAGATCACTCATTTTTACTCAAACCTCGCATGTGGTTAATTCAATACTCGAGGTTTGAGGTCTATGATTAACTGCTGACATACACAATACGATTGACTACTTTACGACAGTCTACATGAGGTTTGACGTTTGAGGTTATGATTTACCCCTGACATAATCAAATCCTCTTTTGAGATCTTGGGATCTCAGAATCAGTATCAATATTACTCAGGTGTGCTATAACGTCTCCAAATACAAAACCAGACTACGAAAATCTCCTCTCCCCAAGAACTCACGTCTGCTCAAAAAACAGCGACTTCTCGGAGGTTGGCCTCATTGGTGCTTCAAACGGAGTTGAAGTGTGTATCAAGCCACAATAGACCACCAATGCCGCAGTACCAATCAACATAGTCGGCTTCAGTCCAAACCCTTGTATCCTTTTGCTCATCACAGAGATGATCAAACCCACTGGAAAAAACTACATATTTTGTTTCGGCCTCATGTACTCACTCAAAACCTCGCCAGTACCCACTCCCAAACTGAAGATCGCTGGAATGTAGACCATTCTCGCGTTGGCTTTGTTGAAGTGCATCGATGTTGGGATGATGGAGATTAGGAAGGATGCATTGAACCCGGTGAGCATGCAGAGTGGCAAGATTTGAAGCATTTTGAGGGATATTGATGTGGAGAAGGTGAGCTCTAGAAAATGAAGAGGTCAATTGAGGAGCCTTGTGAGATAGTGTGCTTCTTACTCAAGTCTTCCTTGAAGCTACCTGCTTTCACGGATTTTTCAATACAGTTTTCGACGTCTTCAGATGGAAGGAAGCAAACAACGATGACTGCTAGGATGGAGACGGATATGAGGACCAGGGCTAGGAGGCGGCTGGAAAAATGGCCCCTTGTCCCCATCAGAGATTCCGAAGACTTACATCTCCAGGTCGTTGAATTTCCTTTCTTCAGACGCCACCACGATCTCTGTTGCATTCACAACACCATCAGATACCCCTTCACCAAACCACGTCATCGTGCCAAGAATCACAGACCCCACAATCAAACTTCCACACCCAATTGCCCATTGCAAAGAAACATTCGACTCGATCGATTTTCTCGTGGAGTGTGATGTCAAATAGGTAGTGCATCCCAAGTTGAAGACTGAACACTTTTTCTCTTACAACTTTTCATGTTCTCTCAAAAACAACTCACATGCCTTGCCAGCACCAAGTACAACTGCGGAGAAGTAGTGGTAGTAGGAATTGATGAACAGGAATCCGAAGGGGAAGGCGGCGAAGCAAAATGATGATATGACGAGGAGAAGTTTGGGAGTCCAAATGTTCAGGAGTGACGGGGTGAATAGGCAGGTGACCATAAAAGATGCGTAGATCACAGATTGGCTGGAATTGTAATCATAGTGGGGAGAATGCGCTCCGTCGCACTGCGACTTTATCGGATGACAGGGTTCGGTTGTGGCCGGCAACACAAGGTCGGAGGTATTAACAACTTTCGTTTCGGCTCGAATGTTCGGATCGGATATTACAATTTCAGATCAGAAGTCGACCAAGGTCCGGTCAACCTCTGGCCGAACGCCGACTAAAGTCTAACCTAACCTCAAGTTACAGTCAATTCCTCCAACACTCACCCATAATACCCTGCATACTCATCAATCCTCTCCGGCTCCCTCTCATGCACCGAGTGAATCACCGACTCCAAAATGAACGCTTCCGCATCAAAAGCAGTGTTCATAAAAAGTTGACCAAGTCCTAGCATCCCCGCACATAGCAGTTCAAATCTTGCAGAGCGGAACTTCATCCTCAAAAAAGGTGTTCAGAAATAAAAAGTCACTGAAATCAATCGGTTTACACCTGGTGTGATTGGCTGGTCAGAAGGAAAGAAAGGGTTGGGCGTTAGGAATTTGCATAAAAATCAGAAGGGAGAGGGCAGTGTTATTGAAAAGGACGAGAGCAAAGGACAAAGTGAGAGAGAGAGAGCCGAGTTCAAACCACCATTGAAAGTGTGTGCGGGTTCAAGGGAGATCAATCTGTTCAAAGAGTTCATACACTGATTAAATTTTATATCAACAACTGATCCATCGAAAAATTACCCTTGACAAGTGAATACATTCTGAAAAACATATACAGGGTGGTCCATAATTACCCGCACAAAACTTATGGAGCAAAAAGGGAGTAGAACTCGAGAACCAGCAGACCAGAAGGAACGAAATTTGGCAACATAATTCACTGGATCATAACTGATAATAATTATCTAATCATGTCTCATTCGACCTTTTTTCTCGTTCATGACAGCCCGGAGAAGTAGAGGGTAAATTTCACTATTTTGCCTTCTTAGCACGCAGGTATTGATGGTCAACTTGTTTTATACCACTACTACCGTGCCGGTGGAAGTTCAACTTCCAAAATTTCTGAGTTGTTGCCTGGATACTTGAGGAAGTTTTTGACCAAAGTAGAACGATCCGCCATAATTTTCACTCAGCTCTAGTTACGGTTTTTGCTCAATTGACCATTTTCCGTTTTTTCGTGAAAATGGGCACAAAACCCAACAAAGATGCCTACATTTCGGAGGTTTTCTATGATAATTCAACGCCATGAACATCGAGACAGTTAATGAGAGATTGCTGGGAGTTCCAAGAGGCCGCTGCTCTTGCCCTCGAAGCAAAACTCAAAAACTCCTGATTTGACACCCTTCTGCCAGCATTTACATGCGACGGTATTGACCGCCATTGTCGGCCAACTCGAACTCGTAGAAATTTTTCATTAACAGTGTCTTGAAGACAGATATCTCGGCTAGATCTCACCGAAATATTGGATCCCTAAGTATGATCTTGATCCCAGAATGGCACAATTTGTCAGCCAATACCCGCGTGCCAACACTCACCGCAACCTGCGGCTTCTCCGAGCTGTCATCGAAGTAAGGGGGGATCGGATGGTCCATGAATACCCAAAAACGAATTGTTAGCGATCGAGAAAATATATTGGCAAGTTGCATGCGTTTTGGCCAACTGGTTTTTGAGTACCACCACGATACATTTGTGCGGGTAATTATGGACCACCCTGTACTCACTTGGAGCAAAAACGATAAAGTTTAAACATAGGCTATAACTTGTCTGAAAGTAGCTGAAATCCGCTCAAATTTTAAAAGAAGGTGTGCCTTTAAGAGTCTACTAAAACTTTAATATTCATTGTAAATTTTCAATACAAAAAAAAGTTCAGTTGAGGTTTGATCCAATGATGAGCAAAGAGCAAATGGTCAAAAAGTTCAAGGCAATTTCATAAGAGGACAAAGGAAGGAAAGAGCAACGTTATGGGAAAGAAAAAACACAGCATTTATTTTTCAGTTTGGAAAAGAGCACATGGGAAGGGGAGAAGTAGACGGAGAAAAAAAAGGGCCTCTCCCTAGAATTCAAGCCCTCAAAATAACAAACGTCGACTTGTCCGTTGTAGCAGACCGCTGGTTCGGTGTCACCTTCCTCTTCCATCCAAAAACTTCCAGCAAATAGTTTTGATAAGGATCGTAGTACAAAAACAGAGAGACGGCACACGCGGTGGGATGATTCTCCGAGGCGAGGTCTACCACATAGGTCAACCCATTGACCCGGACATGGAAGAGTATTGTGAGATAAAGAACGGTGAATGGGATGCAGGCGAACGATAAGTAGAGTATGGCTTGAAAAATCGTGCGCTGGTTGAACTTCTTGTGCATCTTCTTGGTGGCTTCCGACTCATTGGTCATTCGTCGCGCCAACAGTATGAATACGATTTTTGCGGACACAAAAATCGCGATTCCTATCGACACCCAATTCGCTATTGTGAGAATCGCAACAAGATTGTCATTTCCACCTTCGCTGATAACGATACAGGTGGGCTCCCAGAGACAGTCCGGGTAGAACTGTTCAGTCTGAAAATGTCAATTGAAAGTCAGGCTATTGAACGAAATGAGGTACCATCGTGACTTTGATTTTTTCAGATGCCTGATCCGGAAGTTGCCAAATCGATGAAGGCACCGACCATAGTCCAAAAACGAGCACCAAAATATAGATCAACGTCTCACAGGCTATTCGACGATACGATATGTATGAGCGGTACATGTTGACAATCATCAGCAGTCGGCTGGTGAATAGGATCAGAGCCGATGTAGAGGAAACTGAAAGCACTCTGTTTTGATTCCGATGTAATCTACCAGTGCTTCACTCGAAAGAGTGCTAGAGTGAACTCACTTGCTTCTATACATTCATAAACTTTATACAAAAACAGAGGATCGACAATCTCGTTCAAGAATCCATCGATTCTCACAACGACCGTTGGTTGAAAATCCATGATGTCGATGAGAAATGCGTTGGAGAGCCATTCAACTGTGATCCTGGAACACCGAGGATAAGTCAACATGGATCAAGAAAATCGGTAAATGTTCGATGCTGCTCCCACACATTGGGGTCAACGTCGAACCCCATGTCTCTTTTTTTCTTCGACGTGCGAGGGAAGTATTGGCTGAAGGACAAAATAGCACTGCTCGCCAGCAGTGACCCTCATCAATCCTCTACATAAATCGATGTGTGCCAGACATGCTGCAGGCCGGGTCGCGTCGAAATTATCAATTTGGTCAGCCCGGCCCGGCCGGCCCGGTCCAGTTTTGTACTGAAAAGGTCTGTTTGGTGTTTTGATATCCGGGTCTACCGGACCGGGCCGAAATTTACTGAGTCTGGTGTGTGAGACTTATTCAAATCCAAGAGCCCATCGGCCCACCAGCTCTGTAAAATCGGCCGTAGAGCCAAACAGACCTTTCATATACTATTCGAAACTCTTTGGCCGTGTCTCTAGTCAACTATCAACAACCGAGCAAAGCTAGTACGCCTTCTGACCCTACCACCAATGACGAGTTTCGGAAGGCTATTGTAAACCCGAACTCAAATTTTCCAACTGACCAAAAGCAATGCGCATAAATCACCCATTTCAGAAGGCCAAAACTCTTGGGAGACTTTGTCAACACGCAATAATGCGCGAATGGATAGATGATTGTGACTAGAGCAGAGTATAGACGTTTTGCAGTCGTATAAAACACTGGATTCTCGTTCCAGATTGAATGCGATATCGAGGAATTCATTTTTTCACAAGTGTGCCAGAATCTGAACACGGCAGGTTGTTTTTCTTTGTTATGTTTTTTTTGAGAGGAACTTTTTTTTCTCAGGAGTTTTTCCAATTAATCATGAACACACACCAAGTCGGAAGGAAACATCTGAATCTTTGAATCCCAGTTTTTCCAGAAATCCGCTCCGTAGTTCACGTACAACAACAAAAGTGACCAAAAAGTTTGTGCTTACCCAAAAACAAGACGGCTAAGGACTGGGTTGAAGCCTTCAGAAATCACAGAAAAGGTCGTGAGGTGGAGCAATATGGAACGTGATCTTTAATATGATAACAACAGGAGTTGCGCTGCAACTTTTGGTCGGAAGTTGAGAAGGGCTTGGCTAACTCGGAGCTTGTTCGGCTTCAGGTTAGACGTTGATTGTCTGTCGACTGTGAGTCAGACGTTGGTCACTTTTTGGTGAGAAGTTCAAACTTCCGACCCACTCAATTTGTTTGGAGGTCGGAAGTCGAACCTGTGCCGAATCTTAGTCAGCCGTATTGTTCGGAATCTGACCAACTTTCGAAGAAAATTTGAGAATGCAATTTTTGCTGGACTATAAACAAAGCGGTCTTGAAAGCAATTTTTCTGAGAACCTTTCATAGACTTTCTAACATCTGTTCGAGTTACAAGAAACCAATTATTACTCAATCTTATTTTCTTTTCCAGCCCGTCGGCATGTCTAGTAGATCAAGTTGTGAGAACTATTTGAACCAGGAAGTCTATAATTGGTGAAACGTTTTTTGCGTGCTTCTCAGCTCTAGTAGATCAAACGAACTCGAAAGTCGACTTTTTGAGCTACCAGTGCAAAAAAAAATCAACTCTCCTAACACGCTAATATGAACTTCTTGGCTCCTGTAAGTTTCGAAAGGTTGTAGTCGAATTTGACCAAAACTTTCAAAAACTTTTGTGTAAACCCCACGACGTAAAAATGTAGACTTTCTCAAAACTGGTGGCCGAACTTTTCAGTTAGCATGACCTAACTTATCGAACGGATGTCCTAAGTTGCTCAACTTTTTGACCTTATTTTCTCGAGCAAAGAAGCTTCCAATACGCCGATTTTCAATGTTTTTAGATTTTTTGAATGGTCAACTTTCAGAAGTATGATACCTTCAGGTTCTCTGGCTTCTGCAACATTCCCGTTTTTTTCATCATTTTTTTCAATAATGTGATTTCAAAATCCACATTTTTAATTACCACTGTCCAAACTGCCAACCATAGTTTGAAGCTCAATGCCAGTCACACTTTCCGCTCACTGACATTCAGAGTCACACTTTTGAAAACGAACAGTCATTTCTCCATCAAAAGCCCCTCTTATCAATCTGAAGTTTCTGCCATTTTTGGAGATGACTCACAAGTCAACAAACCACAAATCAGATAGTTCTCGGTATAAAAGGACGATGGAAGACGGAGCACAGCATCAGTTTTATCACTGCTCAACGGAACTACTCTGCTCTCTCTCTCTCTGAACAATGGCCGCTGAAGTTGGTGAGTATGATACTTTTTAATAGACTTTTATCACAGTTCTCCTTTGGAAAACTCTACACTAGGTTCTATAGACAAAAATCCTAAATATTCACTATTATCGGTTTCTAGACCACTTTGAAATTTCAAATTCTCCCGTAAACCCTATCCTTTCCAGTCGAGAAAATCAAGACCGAGCTCTCCGCTGCGGGTCTCTCTTCCGGTGCCATCGACGGCATCTTCAAGATCGCCGCCACCTACAAGCCAAAGGATGGTCATGTTCCAGACAAGGCCGAGGCTCTGGCAGCTCTCCCAAAGCTTTTCGGCGAGCTCGAGGCCTTCATCAAGACCCAACCGGAATCCGACCAAAGCGTCTACCACGCAATCATCGAGAAGAAGAAGGCCGAGTTTGCGGCTCTCATCAAGAAGGAGTAATCTGTCTGAGAAGCTGATTTGTTATGAGTGTTTGGTATTTTGAAATTTTTTTTTCGTATGAACTTTTTTTTCGTTTTGCAATATTCAACACTTGAGCAAACATTCAAAAGTCAAAAAGAGCAGTATTTGTCATAGGGGTTATAAACTTTCAAAGATGATTCATGGTGCATAGTTCGAGGAATCCATGATAGGAATACGCCAACTGAAATGTCTCTATGTTGCAGGGAATCCCTATACTTGTGACTACAAATACTACAAAAGGTTTCCCTGCGACTAATCCTAAACTGGACGGGATCATCTTTTAGACGGAGACTGGTCACGCATTAAATACCCAGTCGGAAAACTCGACCTTCGTCGGGATTCAGCTGAATTCAAACTTTCATAGTTTTCGTTCATTGAAGACCAAAGTGAAGTCATCCCACCATGAAAGGTTATTTTGTCTTGAAGAAGATTTTGATCTCCATGGTCTCGTCTAGCCATAGACCATTCCCTTTTTCCTTCTAATGACCATGTTTTGTGGCCGAAACAATTCTCTCCCCTCCTGCGTCTCCTTCATCTCGTTTTCCAAGAGAGAAGGGAAATCACCTCGTTTATTCTTTGACTAGTTGTGTTTCCTGCTGGCAAGGCTGGTTGGTTGGTGTTGAACTTTTTCCCCACAGCAACACGTTTTTCCCCATGTTTTAACGATAGATGTGATGCTGAACTATTGCGTGGGGCGATGAATTTGTACTACTTTTGTTTCGAGAATAACGGAAAACTTCTAAGTTTTGAGAACACTAATAAAAGTTTGTTATTAAATGCCTTACACAGATGCCCTGATTAATTATGTTATTTTCTTCTACTCATATCCCCCATACATTTGAATGCCACATGTTTTCCACACATTCTCATGTTTTCTTACCCACCCCAAAATAACACACATGTATACATACATGAGTGTTTGGCGAAGGATAACCTTCCGAATCTGCGGCAATCTGAATACCTTCGTATTTGCAAACTTTTCGCATAACATGAGAGAAATTTGTTATGTAGACCTCAAAGTAACATCAATTCAAAAATCAGATTCGGAAATTGAAGCGAGATTTTCGGATTTGGTTAGAAAATTTGTGTCGGAGTTTAAGTGGATTTCGCATAGTAATCGAATCTGTTACACTATAGGAAATGGAATTTTTTCAATAGTTTTCGTGTCTAAACATCTTGAGTCTTACTGTCACCTTTAAGAGAAAATGTGTATACTTCTCCTATACATGTTGATGCATCTTATTTTCCCGCTCGCCTTAATTTGCTCTACTATTTTTGTGAAAAAGGCTTCTTTGGTCTCTTTGTTATGCTTTGTACCATATTTTTGCTCCAGGAAGTTTTGAAACCAATTATTCGAAAACGAATCATTACAAAACGTCAAGACTGGAAATGCCAAGTTTTGAGCCGTTATCGTTTGTTGCAACCATTCCATCACTTTATATAATTCCAAAAACTGAAAATTTCAGACCATGGACACCCCTGGCACATACTCCCCTAGTTCTCTACCGGATTTGTCTCTGGTCCCTTCGCAGTGTGAAAGAAACTGCGAAGTTTGCGGAAGACTTGGACATGGTAATCATTTTGGAGCGATCACCTGCAGAGCATGCGCAGCGTTTTTTAGGTGAGCCATCAGTTTGCAATGAAACTCTAATAGAATCTAGCCCTCTTTTTCAGACGCTTCGGAATCAAGAACAACTTCAGACACGGGAAGAAGAAAACAATGTGTGGAAACCCAATAAAGGGAGCGTTCAATTGCAAAATGTGCCGATTGCAGAGGTGTAAGGATATTGGGATGACTAGTCATAGTGAGTTTCGATAATTTGGTAAACCCGGAACAAAAATTTTTTTTCAGATTTTCAATTCCAACGAGATTCGTTTTTCAGCAACGATGCGCAGAAGGTCATGGAGAGCATAGAATCAAAAATTCCACCAGTGAGTTCTTCTCAATAGAGCGAGTTCGCATTAATGTTTTCCAGAGCATGAGCACATTCACCGGGCGACCGAATCTTATTATCTATTGTGCTCCGTTGAAGAAATCCGACAAGAGACTCATCGATGTTCAATTTCTATTGGACAAGGCAGCGAAAGTTTTGAGCGCCGTAAGTTTATAGGAACACCCCGAGAATTCCTCTAAGCTCCGCCCCCTTTTTTCAGGGACCCGAAACTCCTCTTCTTGCGACCACTTCCCTCGAGAAGCTAGCGTTAGGACTCCGAAACTTGAGGAAAAAACCAGACTTGAAAAACGCGAGGGTGATAACAAAAGTCGGTCGAGACGAGACCTTTGAGCTATGGCAATCTGATGTGCTCAAAACTGCCAAATGTCTGACATACTTCGACGAGTTTCAAGAGCTGCCACATAATCTTAGAGTGAGTTCACTTGAGTACTGAAATCCCATCCCCATCTTGAAATATGCGTCTTCAGATGGACATGCTCAAAGGGATCTGGATCATCTGGAGTCGTCTGGAAAAGCTGGCAACTCAAGCGTTTGCAAGACGGATGAACATTTGCAAGGAGAACCAGGTTCTTCTGGAGTTTGAAGACGACCAAGTTGTTTTTGATACCAGGACCCTTCAGATAGATCTTTCCTGGTGCTCCAGATACACTTTTGAGCAGCTGAAGTTGTAAGAATTTTTTATTCTGGTTGTCAGATTCAAATAATAACGATGCATTTTCAGTTTCGGATCTCCCAAACCAGAAAGAATAAACGCTATGGTCCGAACGATGGGCGAGCTTCAACCAACAGACGTGGAGCTCACATACATGCTCTGCCAGTTGTGTCTCCATCATGTCGGGAGACGATTCCAGGGAGAGATTTTGGAGGTTTCCGAACGTCTTCAAGCAAGTCTTGCCAATGATCTTCATGACTACTATTCGAATAGAATGCGAATGCAAAACTATGCAAATCGAATTGCCACTATGATGAAGGTCAATAACTTGGTGAAGCAGGGAATCGCAGCGAGACGGGCAAAAGTGGAGCTGATGAATATTTTCGATGTTTTCTATGTGGAATATTCGGATCCGGAAATGTTTGTGGATTTTTGAATACTATGCAGAACAGTCTCTAACTTTCATAACTGATTATAGCTGATCTCGAATTTGTTTGCAATCTCAATAAAATTTTGAACGTTGCGAAATGAAGGTACATCATTTCTAAGACACCCCATGTGATATTTTCTTTTTTTTCATCAATAGCAGTTGTCTTAAAGGATCACATTAATCGGTAATAAAAATTTATTGGATGGCTCGGCGAGCTTGAGCCGTCTGTCATCCCCTTCGAATCCTACGTCAAGTCAAAACTTTTTCGAGAAGACAATCATCACTTTCTGAAGTTTCGAATAAAAATGAGTATTCTGAACCGTTTTCTAATTCTTTTTCTACTCAAGTCCAATTTTGGAAGAGCCGAGAAAGTTTGCTCAGAAGCTGATAACATCCTGGGAATGTCGTGTGGAGTGGTGAGTCCTGGAAAGCTGAAATTTTAGAATCCACCGGAATCTTGGAATCTAAAGATCTTCAAAATCGCCAAACGTTAGCATCCTCAAAATCCCTCAGTATCTCACAGAATCGCATAATCCAGTTTTCCAGCGAGCTATCAATTTTGGAGAAAAGATCCAGAACCTCGACGCGGACAACGATGACCAACTCAAAGAGATTCTCGAGACCTGCGATGCTCTCAACTACTGTACCTCTCATCTCGGTCATTGCTCAACCTTCCAAGAGGCTGAAATCAAGGAGCAATTCCAAAAACTCAATGTATATTGTGATGTCATCAAATTCGTCACCCAAGAGTTCTTCGATTGCGAGAAAACTTTGAACGACCGCCAAGTTCAATGCTACAAAGATTGGGATCCCTTCAAGTTGCTGGAGGATATGAAGAACCGGAATGGTGACTGTGGCAATTTCTTCGGAGACAATGGCTGTCTGAAATCGGAGGTTTCGGATAACTGTGGAGAGGACGATTGGGTGAAGTTGAGAGATGTAATTGTGTCTGAAAATTGAAGGTGAAGGATTCCGAGGTTTTCAGAAAATGCTCTTCTTGAGTGATGGTGCAAAGCAGTGCAATTTCGATGGAATCCTTTGAAACTTTCGTGATTTGTGCCGCCCCTCAGAGACAATGAGTCACCAAACACGCTCCATTATTTACACAAGTCGCTGTCTTTTTTCTATTCGTCTATGTCTCGTGGTCTCTTTGATTTCTAACCCATACAATTAATTCTCAATTTCTTCTGTCAGTTCTTGTTTTGAAATGAACCCTTCCAACTTATCCATAACTCCGGTAAAATGTTGTCAAATATGCGGAAAAGTTGGTCATGGCCAACACTTTGGCGCGTTCACGTGCCGAGCATGTGCCGCTTTCTTCAGGTGAGTCAGAAACAGAAGTTTATATTAGAGCGCGTTTTCTGATGTGTAGAGTTCTGAAATTAGTCAAAATTTGAACTTTAGACGCTTCGCCATCGAAAACAACTTCAAACAGTGTGAAAAGAGCAAAAAATGTGGATTGCCCAAAAATGGATGGTTCAATTGCAAGTCGTGCCGACTGAAAAGGTGCAAGAACTTAGGAATGACTATCAATAGTGAGGATTGACGGGAATTTGAAAAAAATTGAGCATCGATAATTGCAGATTTTCAATTCGATAGAGATCCGTGTAAAATTGTGGCTGAAAAGTTGAATGGGAAAATTCCGCAGGTAGGTTTTCGCCCTTTGGAAATTGGACCCTTGGACCCTTTGGAAATGTTAGAATCCCAGAATCCCAGAATCCCAGAATTCCAGAATCCCAGAATCCCAGAATCCCAGAATCCCAGAATCCCAGAATCCCAGAATCCCAGAATCCCAGAATCCCAGAATCCCAGAATCCCAGAATCCCAGAATCCCAGAATCCCAGAATCCCAGAATCCCAGAATCCCAGAATCCCAAAATCTCAGAATCTCAGAATCTTTTTTCTCAGACAATAGACATATTCTTCGGCCGACCCAATTTGATAATCTATCGTGCAAAACAAACGGAATCCACAGACCATTTTAAGTGCGATGTGAATCTTCAATATCTGATAGAGAAAGCAGAGAACGTTCTGGAGAAAGTGAGATTTTCTCTTTCCCCCGTTTTCTCATTTTCACATTTTCCAGGGTCCTGATTCTCTAGTTTACTCATCTAATGCCCTGGAAAAACTTGCTCTGGGACTCCGAAAAACTTGCTGGCTCACCGATCGCGCAACGAATAAGAAAACCGTCACCCGATTCGGCAGGGATGAAATGTTCGCTCTGTGGGAGAACGATATTTTGAAAACTGCCCAGTGGCTCACTTACCTTGACGATTTCCAGGCACTTCCGTTGAGTTTAAAGGTACAGTAACCCGGAAGGATTTTCTCGGAGATCATCAACTTTTAGCTAGAAATTGTAAAATCCGGCTGGAACGCGTGGAGTCGATTGCTCAGGCATGCAACTGGAGCCAAGGCTCGAAGAGCGAAGACTTGCGATGAGCACATGTTAGCCGGATATGTGAACGATGAGTTTTTGGTTTGCGACTATAAGAATCTGCACATTGATTTGTCGTGGTGCTCGAACTACACTCATGAGCAGTTGAAGTTGTGAGTTATCGGATTTTCGACTCATCTCTTATAAACCTGCTTCAACCCGCCCACAGATCTTACCTAACCCCGCCTGACCCGATCCATCCCGGTCACATCTTTTTCAACCCAACCCGACCTAGTCCGCCCCATCCGTCTAGGGTCGATTTTGTCGTACCCAAGCTCCCATTGTCTGACTTATCGGTCGTGGTCCAACTAGATCCATCCAGTACTGACATGGTTCGGTCCAATCTGATCCAACTCCACCCGGTCCTAACCTTTCCTCACAGCCCTTCCAGAACCGATCCTCTACTAGAATTCCAGTCTGAGGCTCCATAAACCCTTATCTGTCAACCCTACTCGACCTAGTCTGTCCCATCTGGCTAGGGTTGATCCTGTCATACCCAACTTGTCCTTGTCCGACCCCCAACCATCCGATCCTACCTGACCTTGTCTGACCTACCGACCTTAGTCCAACTCGGTCCATCCGTTACTGTTATGACTCGGCCCAATCTGACCCTACTCCACCCTACTACACTCGTCCCTACTCTTTCCTCACAACTCTTCCAGAACCGATCCTCCACTAGAATTCAATTCTGGGTCCTAAAAACCCTCTGTTGACTACGAGGTTTCCCAATTTCAGCTTCCGTCCTACCGACTTTGGCGAGGAGGCCAATGACCTCATTCAACAAGTCCACAGCCTTCATCCGTCCGACACGGAACTTTCCTATATGCTCTGCCAACTTTGTTTCCATCAAGTCGCCAAAAAGTGTCCTGGCGAGATTCAGGAAGTGATGGAGAAGTTCCAGGAGAATCTCTCCAATCATCTACACGACTATTATATCAATGAGCTCGAGTGTCCAATGTACTCCAAACGAGTAGCGAGCATGATGAAGATTAACAATGCTATTGAGGTGAGTTTCGAAAAATGAGCTCTTCGAAAATCTGCTGTGGTTACAGAAGCAGATCTACAGGGATAAGGCGAAGGCGGATTTGATGAAAGTGTTCGATATTTTTCATGTAAAATACTCGCCGCCGGATTTGATTGTGCAGTCGTAAAGAATTTTTCAAATGAATATTTGGGTACTAACAGTTTTTTGTAATTGATACTCATCTAGCCAGCACATGGCTTGGAAGAGACCCAACTCGCTTCCGAAGCAGCCTTTGTCTTTTCAGATACAGAAATATAGGAAAGTATGTAGTACAGATGACGTTGACTTCTGTGTATATGGATGACCATCTTGAATGTTCCGAGGTTTAGTTTGTTTATCATCCGCCAAGATCTGAATACGTAGACTACATACATCGACGTATATCTTCCCGAAAGACCAAGAATCTTGTTTTTTTCCATGGTTAGCAAATCGTGATTCCCGATTCTTCGCATGACGTGTACATTAGGAAATTTCCTAGATGAGAAAACCTATTTTCTTAGGTTTCCTTCAGTTGGGAATCGTTAGATTTGAGGTTTTGTAAATATGATGGTCCTCATCTCAATTTATAGAAAATTTTTGGGTCTAATAAGCAGCTTTAATTGTGATTTTTGTTGATGAAAAATTTTCTTGAAAAATATGCCAAAGTCAGTGAGATTGGTTTTTAGGATCTTCAAACATCATCAAAACCTTTCTCCCCTTACTAACCATAAAACACCTCACCTCTCTCTTCTGACAACTAATGTTTACCTTTCCCAATCGATAGATTTCTACGCGTCTCTCTCCTCGTGAAAGTGTTTCATTTTGTCCACTTCTCTCATCGTGTAATAAAGGTTTTTTTCCCGGGCAACCTGCGTTTCCAACCTCCTGTTTCATTTTCTCACCTGTCTAGTCACCCTCCAACATGCGTCGTTTTTTTCTAATGTAATGAGATTTCATTCGATCTTTGTACATCACCACCGACCTGATTTCCGTTATCCACATTGGTTTTTGCTTCCGCCTTTTTTAGTTCATTTCGGTTTCTGTGTGGGGCGGGAATCGTAGTTTCTAGTCAACACCATGCTCGAGAAAACTTTTGATTTTTTTTCAGAGACTTTTCTAGTTTCGCCTCAAAATCATTTTGTCAGATGCTTTATGATGTGTTCGGATTTCTATCAAGACACTCATCCAAAATCCTATTAACTTTCTGTCAACCTCCCTCATGTCATTTCAAAATTTGCATAAACCTCTTTCGTTCCGAGCACCAAAACACATGTTTTCTAAAAGTTGCAACATTGTGTTCTCCGCTCCGTAGACTGAGCGGAAAGACAAACACGGCAACCCTTGAAAGTGCAGACGAAGATCGAACACTTTACGAAAGATTTTATGCGACGGAGACATATTGAGGGGTAATTTTGCACAATTGATCTTCCGAATTCGTTTTTTTTTTCAAGTCTTGTTTCGTTGGTCAAGAGCATACAAGCACATATAAAAATCGCCTTCACAGGCAAGGCGCAAAGTACCAACGGCGGCTGTAGAGGCGCCAGCGGCTTAATGGCGGCCGATGGGCGGCTGACGGGCCGCCGACTGGCTGCCCAACGGCGGGCTGTCATGAAAAATTGAACTCAACCATAGACATGAAAAAAGACTAGAAAGGACGTCCTCGTGATCTTTAGAGTACCTAGAACACTATGTATTTGAGTCCCTGTTTACGGTATGTTGGAAAATATGGCGGCTGAAGAGCGGCTCATTGGCGGCTGAAGAGGCGCAGGCGGCTTAATAGCGTCTATTTGGCGGGGCCACTTCGTAGCAAGAGACCATTTGATCATTTTCATAGTCAGCTGGAGTCTCTTATTTTTGAGGAGCTGAAACAGAGATTTCCAATTTTCCGATTACAAATTTCATTATGCAACTCTAGATCTTCATTCCTTCCGTGGACAACTTTCCATTATAACCAATATCTAGTCAGATAGATTAGGTATACTGAGCTGAACTAAAATTTCAGTTTTATGAACCTTAATGTCTCCTTGATTCTCGAACCTTTTCCCTCTTACTCTTCAACCCACAAAAAATATTTTAATGACCCCTATGACTTGTGCTTGACGCGAAATTCTATATGTTTACACTCGCACTTTTTCCCCCTCTTTTTTCTACTCTTCTTTATTACACTCCTTCTCTCTTTCCTCGTCTCCAAGGACACTCTCTATTTTTTCGTATTCTGCTCTTTGTGGGCTCTTTTCTAACTAGCCATTTCCAGCCATTCTTCACCTCCTTTTTCAGACCTAATGAACATCCCCAGCTCGTCTCACTCCTCACCTCCTGACCTAGTGGTGTCTCCAATTCGAAGTTGTCAAGTTTGTGGAAAAGACGGTCATGGCAAGCACTTTGGAGCGTTCACGTGTCGAGCATGTGCAGCGTTTTTCAGGTGAGACAAAAACTTGGAGAAGGGCGAAAACCTTTTGAAACTTTGAACATTTCAGACGATTTGGAATCCAAAACAATTTCAAGCCATGCAAGAAGAATAACAGGTGTCAGTCGCCGCAAAACGGATGGTTCAATTGTAAGAGTTGTCGATTGAGAGTATGCAAAGAGATCGGCATGACTAGTGATAGTGAGTGTTCTAGGAATATGGGTTCTAAAACAAGCCTAAATTTCAGATTTTCAATACGATCGAGATTTGTTCAGTTTTAAAAAGGAGAGAGAGACAAAGCAACTTCAAAAACGAATTCCTCAGGTATGCCCGCCGTGAACGACCATTAGAGAAAGTGATTTCCAGACGATGGACACTTTTTTGGGACGACCCAACCTCATTCTCTATTGTGCTCCGCCGGCAGGAGCCACAGAAGACTCCAAGTACACCATTGACGTTCAGTTTTTGATCGATCGAGCCTCAACGATTTTGGAAAAGGTGAGAACTGATTTGAACTTGAGCCTTACTATGTAGTAAGTTTTCAGGGCGCAGAGACCCCGTTGTATGCTCCAAACTCTTTAGAGAAGTTGGCTTTGGGTCTCCAACAAATCAGAGGACCACCAGCGAAGAAAATCAAGATGGTGACGAAAATCGGTCAGGACGAAATATTCGGGTTATGGGAGGACGATATGCTGAAGGTGGCGAAGTGGTTTACATATTTTGATGAGTTTCAAATGTTGCCGGCAAAGTTGCAGGTACGTTTTAGGCCAATAGAGCGCACATGCTGAGGATACTCATTTCAATAAACTATTTTCCAGATGGACATGCTGAAAGGTGTCTGGAACGTGTTTGGGCGGCTCGAAAAACTCGCCTCCACTGCAATGGCCCGCCAGCAGAACATTTGTGGAGACTCCATGGTGATGACATATATCAATGAGGATTGCGTAGTTTGCGATATCAGGAATCTAGAAGTGGACCTGTCATGGTGCTCGCGGTACACTTTTGAGCAGTTGAAGTTGTGAGTTTTGAAATGGGTGAAATCACATGACCTAACTGGCTTGTGCAATTTTTACGGAAAGTTGTGCATTAGATTCTGAGATTTTAAAATTACGGCTTTCTAAGATTCTTAGATGATGCCTGAAATACAACGTGAAATTTCCAGCTTCGACTCTCACGACCACGAAAAACAGCTCGACCTCCTTGTCCAAGCCATCCTTGACCTCAAACCGACCGACGTGGAACTTTCCTACATGTTATGCCAACTATGCCTGCATCAGACTGGCAAAAAGTACCAGGGAGAGATTCTGGAAGTCACTGACAAGTTCCAAGATGTTTTATCCAACCATCTCCACGACTATTATGTGAACCGAATGAACACTTCAAAGTACTCATTGAGGGTGGCCAATATGATGAAGATCAACAATACCATTGAGGTACACCGCACTTGATGGTCAGACACAAAACAATGAACTTTCGTTTCAGCAATGCATCTATCGAGACAAGGTGAAATCGGACTTGTTCAAAGTGTTCGATATCTTCTTTGTGAAGTGCTCCCATCCGGATCTTTTCTTGAACGCCTAAATTGATCTCTGGAACTTTCTTTCTTCTCGTCGTCAAACCTTTCTTATCAGTTCTCATGTAATCACTTTGCCAACAACTCTCCCTCCAAACATGTATGACTCTCAGAGTCCTGATTCTCTTAACTATTCCATTTCACCATCAATAAATCTCAAAATCTGTGAAGTTTGCCAAAAAACCGGACATGGTCAACACTTTGGCGCGTTCACCTGTCGAGCGTGCGCGACTTTTTTCAGGTTGAAAAAAACAGTTCTTGGCGGAAAATTCCAATTCTCTTTTAGGAGATACGGATTCTCATCGAGGGTGCCTAAACCATGTGAGAAAGGAGAGAATTGTGATTTTATGAAGAACGGATACTTCAGATGCAAAAAGTGTAGGCTGAAGAAGTGTGTGGAGGTTGGAATGAGAGGTGATGGTGAGTTTTTGTTTGGCGCGAAGTTTGAAATTTTCAAAAACTTTAGGTTTGAGACTGGCCAAAGTTTCGTCGAGGACGAAAATCCCATCCGTACGTTTGTTTTCCACTGAAATTTTCATCCGCCGATCCATTTTCAGACCATGGACACATTCCTTGGCCGTTCAAACCTCATCATCTTTTGCGCTCCAAATCCTGAGTTGGCGCATTCCAAGAAGTTCATCAACGTTAGATGCCTCATCAAACAGGCTGAAATTGTTCTGACAGCTGGTTTGGAGACCCCGATTCTTGCGGAAAATTCATTGGAAAAGATGGCTTTTGGGCTGAATCGGAGTCGAGGATCAGAAAATATTGGACCTCTACAAAGACTGAAGTTTATCACCAAAGTAGGACGAGATGAAGTGATGATGTTTTGGCAGAGCGATATGCTGAAAGTGACAAAATGGCTCACTCATTTTGACGAGTTTCAGCAATTGCCATTTCAGATCAGAGTGAGTTTTTGAGAATGCAGGGAACTCGTAAAGTCAGATTTTTCAAAAAACGATCACAGAATCTGAAAGATTTCTAGAATTCTGGCAGATCTCAAGCGCTTCTGAAGGCTTCTGCAGAATCCTGAAGGATGTAGAATAATGCAGAACACGTATATTCTGAGATCTTGTGATTCCGAAAAACGACTTCTGAAAACTTTGAAGACCCAAAACTCTCTCTTTCATTCTCAGATCCAAATCATAAAAGGAATCTGGCGAGTGTGGAGCCGTCTCGACAGACTCATTTCCACAATGATTGGAAGAAGAAATAACACTTGCGGAGACAAAAGTATGATGATGAGCTTAAAAGATACATCGATAGTTTTCGACTTGAAATATACAAAAGTCGATATATCCTGGCAATCTAATTACAACGTGGAGCAATTGAAATTGTAGGCTAATGCGCTCTACCGCACATTTTCAACAGTGCTCTGTTACAGATTCGGCTACAGTTACCTTGACGAGAAGTCCGAGCAACTCATTCAAGAGCTCATGAGCCTTGAGTTGACAGACGTGGAGCTAGCCTATATGATGTGCCAGTTGTGTTTCTACTATGTCGGAAAACGGTTTCAAGGAGTGATTCTGGAAGTTTCCGAACGTCTCCTAGAAATTTTATCGAATCATTTACACGAGTATTATACACGAGAGAAAGTTTGTCAGAAGTACTCGGTTCGGATAGCTAGTATGATGAGGATCAATAATCAGATACAAGTAGGTTAAACACTGGATGGGGGTAGATCAAAACTCAATTTTTTGTTGACTATCCAGATAGAGGTAAGGTAGAAATCCATCAAAAGTAGGATAAGGGAAGAAAAAGAAGTGAGCTTTCGGATACGACAGAAGTCAGGTACAGGTAGATCAAAAGTTAACTTCCGGTAGATCAAGAGTCAATTTTCTGCCTGGTTGATGTTGAGAAATAGATAGATCAAAAACTTCGTTGCAGAATGGAATAACCAAGCGACGGGCAAAAGTAGAATTGATGAAGATTTTCGATGTATTCTTTGTGGAGTTCTCTGATCCTGAGATGTTCGTCGATGCTTGATTTTTGACCATAAGCCTTTGAATTGTTTTCAGATTGACATTGACAAAAAACGCAGATAAACTTTTCGTCCCAAAATTTTTTGTTGATAAACACTGAACTTTTTTTTTCTCCAATTGTATACGAAGGCGTTTGTGGCATAAACAAAGCGTTCAGATATACTGTTGGCTCTGAAAATCTAAACATAAACTCAGCTCATGTGACCCGATTCCGTATAAAAAGAGGGCTGTTCTTTGAGGTGTTCACTCTCAACCACAATGAGAATGTTCATCCTTCTTCTTTTCGTCTATGTTTCAATCCTGAGCGCTGCACCAACTTTGAACGAGTGTCGTGAGGAGTTGGCCAAGGCGAGAGAATGCGGACAGGTGAGCAGCTTGGGCTCTTTATGGTTTAATCTGAGTGGGTCGAAAGTTGAGACATCCACCGGAAACCTGCCCCATGACACAGAAAAAGCGCTGCCGATACGTTATAGAGGGAACCAGGTTTTTGATCCATAACTGATCCGTTTTTGGCTGAAATATGCTCAAACGGATCAGTTATGGATCGAAAACCTGGTTTCATCCATAACGTATCGGCAGCGCTTTACCTGTGGGTCTTGACCGGAAGTTGAGCCTCAAGCGCGAAACCAGAGTATTTGTCTCATTTCCAGAACGTGCCTGGCAAGATTTGGAAAATCGTATCCAAGGAAGAGTTTGACAACAACAGCTTTTTCTTCAACACCTACAACGAGTGTCTGGGAGAGCCCAAGTGTGACATCAACAAGGGCACCAAGAAATTGAATATGGTTAAATGGGAAATACTTGGGAAGATGAGTGACATTTATTCCTGCGTCGGAAACGTGAGTGCCCTTACTTTGAGCTATCAAAGCGATCGAAAAATGATACTGTACCCAGAGAAATTTCAATTTCCAGGATGTCTACGACAAGATCAAGACCCTATGCTCGATTAAGACCAGAGGCACCGACTGTTCGGACAACGCGTTCTATGACTGCACAATTTCGGGACTGGAGAAAAGTTCGAATTGCTCCCCATTAGATGTTGAAAAGTTTAAGGAATTGGTCACTCCGATCAAGCAGATGTGTTCGATGAAAAAGGAGCACAGAACGAAGTTCGCCAACTTTGGAAGAGAATAAGATTGCGCATGTTATGATGAATCGCATTGAGTTATTGAAATAAAATTTTTATTCTGCAAGGCATTTTTCGTTTTTCGCAGTTGTGAGATAGTTTGAAATCCATAAGTGTAGATCAGAATCTTCCCAAGATTTTCGGAACTTCAGAATTCTCCTGAATACTCCGAACTCATTCCGGAACCTTCTGAATCATGCAGAACCCTCCAAAAGCCTTCTGGAGTGTTGGGAACCTTTCAGAATCCTCACCAACTCTCCGGAAATCTTCCAGACCCTCTTGAACTTTTCAGAATCGCAGAGAAATCGTGCGGAGCTCTCCAGAGTCCTCGAGAATCGTTTGGTACGCTCCAGAGTTCTTCAGAATCTTCATAAACTTTTCTAAAGCCTTGCCAGTTATTAAAAGTCCATCGGTCGCCTTCTGAATACTTCAGAATCGTTCTGAATCTTCCGGAACCAAATCGTTTTCAATCTTCATAAACACTGTCTAGTTTTGATGATCTCTGAGAAAAACCAAAAATCGTGCTTATCACCAAATGTTCGCCGAAAGTTTAATGACGTGGTTACTAATTTTATTACCCTGCTGGTTTTCCATGATTCAATTGATATACAAAACGAATTCATTCAAAAAAATTTTCTGACAAACATCACTCTGAAAATCTCCGTCCTCCACTCGTAAATGATTCATGCAATTATGACCCTCTGGCATTCATAAAAGACGACGAAAAACTCTTTCACTCTCTGTATACACCTGTCATGTGTCAGTTCGTCTCCTCTTCCCCTTTACTATTTTTCCGAAATTTGTTTCATTGTGCATGCCCTCCCTCTCCTCTCTTCATACATTGTCTTTTTTTTCGTATTCTGACCGCCGCCGCTTTTTTTTGTTGAAAAGATCGGAAAGAGCAAATGCTCAAAGCCTTGTTTTCTTGCTCATAGAGCCAATTTTGACTTTCGAATTTCAGTCATGAACTCACCTGGTTCCTCATCAACCTCCTCCTCCAGTTCACCTCAATCTGCAATCGTATCTTTGAAAAATTGTCAGGTTTGTGGTCAACCTGGACACGGAAAGCACTTTGGAGCGGTCACCTGTAGAGCGTGTGCGGCGTTTTTCAGGTGGGTCAACTTTTTTTTCAATTTGCATTAGGGCGCGTTTCCGTTTTTGAAAAACAATCTGTGTTCATTCACAGACGCTGCGGAACTGCAAACAACTTCAAGCCATGTCGACGAGGGAACAATTGCGAATTTCTGAAAAACGGATGGTTCAATTGCAAACCGTGCCGATTGCAGAGGTGTTGGGATGTTGGAATGACTATTGAGAGTGAGTTGGTGGACTAGAAAATGAATATGGGTATTTCTAGGCCATCGAAATTGCGATGCAGAAAGTAGGAAGAGGTATCAAGAGTCGAAAAAGATTCTGAGAGGCTCATGATTCTTGGATTCTTGAATCACATCAACCTGCTACTCAACTTTCAATTTCAGATTTCCAATTCGATCGAGACTCCTTCTGCCCGAAAAAAGTGCGCACCGTCCTCGAAAACTTCCATAATCGAGTTCCAGAGGTAGGCCAACTGAAGACTTCCAGTCTCACCCACTACTTTCCAGTCCATGGGCACGTTTCTCGGCAGAGCCAACCTCATCGTCTTCTGCGCTCCACAATTTGATCCACATGATTATCACCAAAAGTGTCTCATTGATGTGCAGTACCTAGTGGATGAAGCTGGAGAAGTACTCAGGAAAGGGTCGGAGATTCCGATTCGAGCTTCAAACTCACTGGAAAAGCTGGCGTTGGGTCTACAAGCGATCCGAGGGTTTCAGCCGAGGCAGATGAGGGTAATAACGAAAATTGGGAAAGATGAGACATTGGCGTTATGGCAGCATGATATGCTCAAGGTTGCCAAATGGTTGACCTATTTCGACGAGTTTGGACAATTGCCACATGGTGTTCAGGTAGGTCAAAGCGGTCTCAGCCTTCTGTCTATATCTATGTTTTCCAGGTCGACATGCTAAATGGAATGTGGAAGGTGTGGGCTCGTCTGGAAAACCTAGCCGTCACCGCGATGGGAAGACGGCAGGAGTTGTGCAGCCGACAAGAAATCATGTCATACGTGGAACAAGACCAGGTCAAATGTCACATGACCCAAGTGGAGATTGACCTGACATGGTGCTCCAGGTACTCGGTAGATCAGTTGAGATTGTAAGTCACAAACGTTAGTTCAAGGTGTATCATTCTTAAACCAGCTTCTCCGACCAAGACCTCGACGAACGTACCGAAGACCTCATCCAAGCGATGATGGAACTGCAACCCACCGACGTGGAGCTCGCTTATATGATGTGCCAGCTGTGTCTTCACTATGTTGGCAAACGATACCAAGGGGTGATGCTTGAAATCGCCGAAAGTTTCCAAGAGTCCCTGTCCAACAACCTCCATGACTATTATGTGAATCGAGTCAACATGCCGCAATACTCGATGCGACTGGCGAATATGATGAAGATCAACAACCATATCCAGGTTGGTCAACTCATCCAAGTCGGAACCTAGGGTATCTGATTTCAGAAGGACATCTACAAAGGGCGAGTGAAGTCAGAGTTGGCCAAGGTTTTTGATGTGTTCTATATCGAGTTCTCGCATCCAGAAGCGTTTTTAGATATGTGATACTTTCCTATGATTCTTGATGTCCATAAATTGAACATTGTATTTATCGTTTCGAGTTTGAAAATGAGTGAAGGCAGGTGTACATGTAAAGTGTATTAGAGAAAGAGACACTCGGAAACTAGGAAGACGCAGACGGTGAGAAAATTGTCGAGAAGGTTTGAAAACAGTGTGGAGTAGAGGTGGGTGACTTGAAAGGGTAAATACAAGAGATTTTGAACACTTTTTTTCGTTTCATATGAAAAGGGCATAAACCGAATGAATCATATGGGAGATTCAGGATGTTTAGTTTTTGATACCGACATTTTTACGATTGGAAGTTTTTAATGATCAGAAATTTCTGAAAATGTTTGTCATAATGAAAGTTCGAAGGTTGATTTTGAATATATTGGCTTTCCCGGATGTTTCTGGAAGATTCAGAAGGTTTCAGGAGACTCAAGGAAGATTCATGAGAATTCCGAAGACTATAGATGGATCCATAAAAATTGTGTAAAACTCTGAATGCTTCCGTAAAGTGCTGGAGAATTCTGTAAATGTTTGCTCGTTCTCTTGATTCCATGGAAGAATGCCTATTATTGTCTACCAGTAAAAAAATGTGTCTGACAAGAAATTGAAGTTTGCTTCTACAAAACAGCCGTTCCATAAATATTCACCTTTTTATTATGTATTGTCATTCTTCAGGTGGTTTTCCAGACTCCCGATTAACTAATATGTCGGGAGAACAAAATAACACGAATCACACAGAATATGAAAGAATGAAATAACAAGGAACACCCGGAATCGTATTTTCAAAGGAACTACTTCATTCCGATTGTGAGGTTTGAAAAAAACAAAAGTAAAAGAGTAATCGAGTTCTCGTTCATTCACCCCTTCGAAATGCCAGGTGTGACTGACCATTATATCCGACTGGGCGTCTTTATTTTTCTTATAATTTTTCAAGTCATATGTGCCACGTTGAATGGCTATATTTTGTACTTATTTATCCAGTAGGACTAGAATCACTTTTTTCAATAAAAACAAACTTTTCAGAACAAAAAACCTCCGACAAAACAAGCACATGAGACTTGTGCTCTTCCTAACACTTGGCGACTTTTTGCTCGCCGTCGGTGAACTACCCTATACAATTTACTTGATCAAAAACTGGGATCCCTACTTGCTAGACTACAACCCGTTAAATATGATGCTGCTAGCGCAACCCTTGCCGATAGGGTTGAAGATTTCAGCAACTTTGACAGTTGGAATTGCATTGGGGAGGAATATGGTGAGTTTTCCGTTTGACCAGGCTATTGTATCCTTAGATTTTTTTTCGTTTGCAGGCTTTATGCTTCCCTTCAATATACCGTCGTATGAATCAAACTACCTTCGCTAACTTTGTCCTGTGTGTAGCACTAGGCTTTGCACTTTTCGACGATTTTCTGTATTGGTACACCACTGAATTGAAGCGATACATTGACTGCGGATCAATCGGCTGTTTTGTGAGCAATGAGTTTCGATTGTATTGGGGGATTTCGAATATGGTGAGGTTTTTGATGTTTCTATTTTTTTCGGGTTTGATGTAGCACGTTTGTCAGTAGTGTACAGTCTATCCGTTCAGTCCTGGCCTGACAGAGACCTGGCCGTCATCTTAGCAGTGCGGTTTGGCCCCGGCTGTAGAGTTGAGTCGTGACTTGGACCTCGGGCTCATGGGCAGTCATTCCTTGGTCTTGGGCTATAGTAATAACCTTTTCTATTATCATTCTCACTAGTTTTCAGATTCTCGGACTCATGACTGTGTTCCTAACCATTACGATCTTCCTGAAGCTCCGCCTAGTCTCAAAGTCGAAAGCCGCTCAACACAGCGCCAACACGTACGCCAAGGCCAACCGAACATCGACTGGAATCCTTGTATCCTCTCTATTGTTCCTCACCGTTCCCAGCGTTTGTGTTGGAATCGTCGAACTGGCGGGAGTCTCACTGTTCAAACTGGTCGGCCCGTTTTATTCCGCCGGCTTGTTAGTCAGTGGTGAGTTGTTTCAGAAAGATGCGGTTTGATTTTAGTTGATTTTCAGGGTGTTATAATGCTGCGATTTTCATTGCAAGTAACTGGACAAACATACGGCCGAATAAGATTACTTCATCGGTAGTAGTGCAAAAACTTTCCACAGGGTTTTCAGCGGGATCCTCGTGGAAGTAATGGCTCTGCATTAACTCAATAAAAAATTCCATTATTTTCCGTTGATGTTCTCAAGATGATAATGGTTTTTCCACACTCACAATCTAGTTAAAATACATTTCTGGAGCATTTCACCTGATTTCTGTGACAATAATCAAAAAGTTGTCAACTAACAAAATGTGTTAATTTTTCGCCAGGCGCTGGCGGTCCGTCGACGGCCCGCAGTTGAGCAGCCGGTGCCCCATCATCCGCCCATGGACCGCCATTCAGCCGTTAGCGCCTCTTCAGCCGCCGTTTAGCCGCTTTTGGAATTTTCCGCCCTTGCAAACTTCCGAACAGTGGAGAACGTTGGTTTGAAGTTAGGAAGTGTCCAGGAAGGAGGTTCGATTTCAGTTGATGATCACATATTTTCGAAAGTACCGGTTTTTTGCAGCCTTTTCATGTCAATCATGTACCTGCAAAAGGTTCGTGGGAGTTATTCTAAAAAAATTGTGTTTTGCTTCTCGAACCTTATGTATCACTTCCTTTCGTATCCCCTGTTCCAAAGTTTTCCTTGCATCATATATTTTTAAAAATTTTCCCTGCATCAATTTAAAACCGGAACTTTCGAAAAACGCCTCTGTGTTTTCGAAAATTTTCAATGGCTTGCGAAAATATCGCACAAGTGCCCACGATCATCAACTGCAATCGAACCTCGTTCCTGGACACTTCCGAATTTCAAACCAACTTTCTTCACTGTCTCGGATGTTTCGCTATCCCCGTTCACATTTTCGGCGCCTACTGCATCCTGTTCAAAACTCCGCTGAGCATGAGTTCGGTGAAATGGAGTCTTCTGAATTTCCACGCGTCGAGTTGTTTTCTAGACTTTTTATTGAGCATTCTGACCACTCCATATCTGTTCATTCCGGCATTGGCATGGTATTCAACAGGGTTTTTTAATTACATCGGGATTAGCCTGGCGGTGCAAGCTTATATTATTATGGCATCTCTTGGACGTAAGTTTGGGAACAGGAAAACTGGCTGGGCCGGATCTCACACTTGAGCTGAAAACTCAACCT
Organism: Caenorhabditis sp. 40 LS-2015; assembly: GCA_900536305.3. Lineage (NCBI taxonomy): Eukaryota > Metazoa > Nematoda > Chromadorea > Rhabditida > Rhabditidae > Caenorhabditis > Caenorhabditis tribulationis. The sequence continues at coordinate 35,909 of LR545825.1, read as the reverse complement.
CAACCGGCTGAACTTTATATCAGACCGATTTTCGACTGTACAAAGGCGTGACAAAACAGTGCTCAGGTTTATCGGTTTGTTGAGGTAGAGGTCGTTTTTCAAGCTCTGGTTCACCATCGACGACTGAAAACTCTCTGAACTTTCAGTCGTCATAGTCTCCGTCATCCTGATATTCGAAAACCGCCTCCGCATCCTCCTCTCTCGCACCAACTACTGGCACTACCTCAGATACCCTTGGCTTCTGATGAACTATCTGATTGCAGTCCTCTATTTCCTACCAACATACCTGAATATCCCGGATCAGGAATGCGCGAGAAAGTTCATTCGAGCAGAATACTCGTGCATCCCTGAATACGTAAAGTTCGACTCGTTATTCTTCGTTGCCACATATGTCGACTTTCACTTGTTCGTCTACACCCTGATGAATCAGTTCTTCTTCGCGCAAGTTGTGGTTTTTGCGATCCTCACCGATAGGATTCTCAAGTGGCAGATGATCAGGAATGTATCCAAATCTACAATCAGGATGCAGAGAGCGTTTCAGAGAGCTTTGATCATTCAGGTATTCCAGCTTGGTTAGTCTTCAAATTTTCCGGGATTTCAGGTGGCTATCCCGATATCCATCATCTTCACCCCCTTAGTCTACGCAGGCTTCTCCTCCTTATACCACTTTCATTATCAATATCTCAACAATATTTCTGTAATCGTTGTTTCTTCTCACGGATTTTTCTCAACCATTGCAATGCTGACCATTCACCGCCCATACCGAATATACACAAAGAACTTAATCAACTATCAAGTTTTTGTAAGAACCGGAGGATCGAGATCGAGCGGGATTTCTTGAATTTTCATGGACAATTTTATTTTATTAATTCATTTTTTGTATAAAAAAAATCAGATTAGAAGTTTCCACCTGTTGCACAACGGTTTATGGAAATCAAAAAGTTTGAGACGTCACCGAAAACCGGGGGATCACAGTGGCAACTGAGTTTTCTGTGATCGCGAAGGGATGTAGCAAACGATGACGTAGAGCTGGCAAAAAAAGAACGACGGCCATCGGGTCCAAGAATGGAAAGAATGAGACGGCAACTGCGGAGAACCAATAGACCCAACTGAAAATGAAAATACGAATACCTTACCGCCACTTTGACCAAGTTTATCTTTGTTCCTCTAACAGTTACAAGAAAGTGGTCAACTAGGAAAATGTTTATATGTTTATCACAAACATCTTGTTAGTTGACCAGTTTTTGCTATCTGTTACAGAATCGGAGAATAGGTAATTGAAAAGACAGGAAGGGGGTGTCGGTCTATCAAAGGCAACGTGGTTCATCAAAGGACTATAACTGTTTTTCAAACATCAGTTTTCAAATTGTAGTCACTTCATAGTCACGTCACGGAATTGTATAGCGTTCCATCGCAACTTGTATTTTAAGACAAGCCACTTCCATATAGAACTGTTACCAACTCCGCTAAAACTTTGACAGTGGCTCAAGAAACCCCAAACCTACTTCACAAAATCGATCCTCAACGCGGCTCCATAGAAACTCAAGGAGCATGGCATGAAGCTAACGCAAATCGGGATTATTGTCTGAATGGTCAACGCTTTGAACAACTGCTTCTGCATGTGCCCCGTCTGTTTGCTCATTGTCGGTAATTGCACATTGATGCCGTGGATGATCTGAATTCCTTAAAAATGAATATGTATTTTCGCTCCTAGTTTCACCTTGTATCCCAACACAAAATACAGGACCATAGAGTAGCTCGCGATGACTGTCAACAACAAGATCCCAGCCCACGATCTCCGCTCTATCCCTGGGGATGTTTCCTATAATAAACTTCTGGTTACTGATGCTCAATGTCTAGGAAGTCGATGAGCCCAACCGAAAACAAGCCAGCTACAAATGTGACGTTGTCAATGCTCTCGTTATGTAGTTTCTGGAACGGAAGTCGGATATAATCCCTCATTTCTGGAGAGGTGTGCAGGCAGAATCCAACAACCTGAAACTTGTTCACTTGTCAATAGAGCACACTTGCATCATTACCAATGACCATATGAAAATATGAAAGATGACATAGAGAATGGCCAGAATCAGTCCGCGCGGCATGAAGTACTTGTTGATGAAGAGATTTCTGAGATTTTGAAACATGGGGTTTACTTTTTTTCTGAGCCTAACCTCTTGAGCGTGAGATAGCGAAAAACGAAATGGACATTCAGAATTCCATAGGTTCCAGAAACAATTCCACATCGATAATAGAGCACCTTCTCTCCGTAATAGGAATCCTTAAAAATTATAATATGTCAAGTTCCATGAAAGACCTCCTACCATTGAAAACGGACCATTCGCCACAAATGTGACAAAAACATAACGGTAGCAGAAGACACACTGAAAAATGATGAAGACTCGAAATTTGTAAAACTTGTAGAAGTTTTCTGACCACTGGGATCATGAAATCCGAGACGGCGGCCAGCAAGTTGAAGCATGCGAAGAAGGAGAGAAGGTAACGGTAGCTGCCGAACAGTGACTTTTTACAGGTGCAAACCAGGTAGATAAAGATGGGATTTGCGATCAGTGCCAGAAAAAATGACAACTTTGGTAGATAGTGGTGAACCCAGTTGATGTACATTTGGAATTAAGAATTGTCTTAGCGGGAAACAGTTCTCATCAAACTGCCAGATGAATCTAGATCTGTATTTTTATGGCCCCGCCCACATAACTCATGTGTTAGACAGACATATCCCGTGGGAACATACGCAAAACTATACTGTTTTTGTCTAGAAATAGTCTCCACATGACATCCCAGGGGACATCAGTCAGCGTTCTCACCTGTGACGGATCAGTCACAGCCTGGGTTGTAAATGGCCTGCACGGGTCTATTGAGTCATTGTAACCGGCTCATTTTTTGTCAAAGTAAGATCGACCTTGCAGATTCCGATTCTGGAACAGAAATCGGATAAATGCTCACGTGATTTGAGTTATGACCTTTCAAAGTTCCTCCAATGGCGCACAAAACGGTTATTCTACGTGAAATAGGATTACCCGAGCCATTGGAAGGACTTTGTGAGGTCATAACTCAAACCAAGCAAGTACTTCAATACAAAGTTAAAGCGCTGCCGATACGTTATAGAGGGGGCCAGGTTTTTGATTTATAACTGATCCGTTTTGGGCTGAAATGGGCTCAAACAGATCAGTTATAGATCACAAACGTGGTTCCATCCGTTACGTTTTACTTTGACCCAAATTATGAGGAAAAATTTGACCCGACCCACCGATTCATCTCCTGGTCAGGCTTACCGTAAACCCTAGACTGGTTGAAAAAAAGAGGAAAATGACTGAATTGACCCGAAAAAGCAAATTTACAATTCAGGCGGACCATAGAACTGAGTGACCGGCTGACGACGGTATGCTCAAAAGCCGTAACGTTCAGCTTCCTGTTTCACAGAATGGCTAAAAAACTCTTGGGATTTGTTTTGTTTTTTCCAAATAATTTTCCAAAGACTTTCTAATCTTGACTGTTATTTCCGTTTTTGTAGTATTACCATCGCACTACTATTTCCATATTTGGACACTATGAAAAAGAAAAAGAAAAAGTTCACACCTACGAGTAGCATTTTCAGAATGAAGATTTCCAAAAAAAAATCCTCTGTTTTCGACTCGAATCCAGCTCACTATAAAAGAAACCAACGTCAATCGAAACAGAAATCTTCCCTTCCTATTTCCAACTATCAACCAATGTTCCATATTCAACAAGAGGTTCATCTGGATCCCATGGCTTTCGCAAGCAGAAAACCATCGAAGAACCAGGAGCTGACTTCAGGGGAGAAGAAGTGGATTCTGAAAGCGTTGGAGGACAGGAGACGTGGATTCCGGAGAAGTATCACTAACATTCAGTTTTGATGACTTTTGGTTTTTTTTTTTTTGAGTTTTCCTTGTGGTCTGAAAGTCTTAAGAATAAAATCGAAGTAATCCCAAATATGTTTTTGATAATAAATCTATCAACACAGCTTCCGGTGTAGACCGACAGTCATAGACAGATTGAAAAAAAACACCTGTTCATTTCCGTTGTTTTGGAGAAAATCAGCTTTCCATTATCACGAGTACCGCGTCATCACCTCGGGCTACTGCTCACAGGAAAGCTATTGCTCACAGTAAAATATTGCTCGAAATTACATACACATATAATTTTTAGTACCTCAAACTTCCAACTGAAGAAATCCTGGCCATCTGGAGCTGACTTTCAGAGTCTATATGATATTGGCCCCGTGATGGGGTCTTTGGTCTAAGTGGTCTAAGTTTTCAAACTGAGAGAACCTCGGTCATTTTTTTGTTATTTGAGACGCACTGCCTGATTGCTCCGTGGTCAAGGAAGTAAGACCAGCAGGTCATGGGGCGCCTAGACCTCTAACTTTTGCCCACAAGAAATGAGATCAAGGTCGGCCGAGTATATGTACCTGACTTACTAGTTAGTTCAATACAACTCAGAGCTCGAATCCAAGTCTAATCAAATCAGCTTCGTCATTCCGCTAAATGGATTTGATCTTGGAGATTGAATTTCCTCCACATCGCACACTAAAAATTGGAAATGTTAATCCCCATGAACTCTCCAGCTTACGTCTTCAAACCACCAACTAGATCAAGCCTCTTTGAATGTTAAACTGGAAATTTTCTGATCTATAAATTCCGAAAAAGCGTGCCAAGTTTTGCAGCGACGATCGAAAATGAAGCAGTCGTAGAACACTTTTGAAATTTCAAAATTAAGAATTCTTCAGATTCCAATGAACTTCTATTACTCTCAAGTAGCTCACTTGTACTTTGCCGTCTCTGAAAATGAAATCCACTCAGTTTTCACACCTGCTCACTTTCTGATCTCTCGAAACATATGAGCCTTTGAAGTTTCTCTTTGTCTTGTCAACAACGCTAATATTCTGTTCCACATACACCACATTTTTCGTTACATCAACCTCCGGCTCCGCCCACTTTCAGGGGTTTCTGCTTTCTGTTTTCAGCTTGAGTTACTCATTCTAGTTTGATTTCTACTTTTCTAGAGGCTAATCTCGCCTCATTTTCGGATTTTCAGAATGCTCAGCTTGAGTGTTGCTCAGGTATCAAAACCGTGCTCTATATGTACGAGACCGGCTTTTGGGAAAAATTATGGAGTAGGTAGTGAGATTCTATGATCCCTTAATTTTTTTTAAATATTTTCTAGAGTTTCTCCTGTGACGCCTGTAAGATGTTCTTCAGAAGATCTATTTTGTTGGATTTACAGTTTCGTTGTATCAAGAAGAAAAAGTGTTTCGATGGTGGGTTAGGTGTACTGTGTTTCAAACTTTCAAACTTTTCCTATTTCAGACCTTCCCGCGAACTGCAAGATTCCCCGCTGCAAATATTGCCGATTCCACAAATGCCTTGAAACTGGAATGTTCATCAAGCCATCAAAGCTGAGCCCAACGACTGAAAACTCTATGCCAAAGATCTTGGGACAACTTCTATATTTGGACTCGAGAAGATCCACAATTTTAATGACAAAATTCTCATTCCAAAATCCCGGATTAGAGGAGATTGTGAAAAGGAGGAAGATAGAGATTGTGGCTCAGGTGTGGAATGGATTATCTTTGTGATGTTACAAAAAATGATTTTTTTTCAGAATCCTGGTTATCTGATGAGTGACGAAGATTGGCGGTTCTTTGGGATGTATACGACGGTAGAATTTCTGTTGAGTTTGGATTTCATGGAGGAGTTGGACGTGAGAGATAGGGTGGGTTGATGGGGGAACTTGGATTCTTAGATTCTTAAATTATTGGATTCTCGGATTCTTGGATCACGAAACTTTCAGATCTTTCTCCTCAAAAACTTCGCCGCAAAAGCCACCATGCTATTCCAATCCAGCAGATCCATGCGAGAAAAATTCACCCAAATCATGACTCCAGGCGGTCAGGAGATAGTTCCAGATGGGTTAACGTGGGTTATGAGATTCTAGAAATTTGTGTTGTATCTCTGGTTTCCAGATTTTTCAACGTCTCAATAGACTTCCTCAGCCAAATTCGAAGCACACTCATCGGCAAACTCATCGAGCTGGAAATCACTAATGAGGAGTTCCTTCTTGTCACCGTTATTCTATTTTGTGACCCTGGTAAGGGTGTCTTGCATTGATAACAGTTCGAAAATCATCTTTAACTTTTCAGTCATACCTACCTTGTCTGAAAACGCTGCATGTTTAGTTGGAGTCAGAAGATCTGCTTACACTTCTGCACTTTTCCAATACTGCCAACTCAAGTATCAACAAACTGGACATACCAGATTCATGGAGCTCCTATCTTTATGTTTTGTTCTCAACAAGAACATGGAGGATATTGATACCCTGACAACGGTAATCAAGATGCAGTTGCGAGTAGCAGAGTGCAAGAAACTGTTCGATGATATTATGTAGAACTGTACCGTTTCCATTGAACATTTGAAAAAAAATCAAAAATTTCCTTTCACTTCACTGACACGTTGACTGCGCACGATTACAGTAGTGGCCCTTCTATTGAACAGATTCTTCATTAAATCTCGATACGGCTTATGGTCATAAAAAGCTACCCTAATAGAACAGTTATTGGTTTTTTCATGTTACGTGAACCGGTTTGAATGAAAAGTGATAACCCTGGTCTAAGGTCTCACCGAGGTTAGATCTTGGTGTATTTAGTTCGATTCTTAATTTAGCGTCTTGTATACAATCAGGTCAATGTTCAATTGGTACATTATGGTACAAAATAACATTTGTGCACTTGTAATTTTTATTATTATAGTACAGTATGCTTTATTAACACATCACTATTGTAGTAAAACAATGCGTCCTACGACAATATGCTCCGCAAAATCATGTTATATAGCTATTCCTCATTCCATGGACACTGACTCCATCCGACTTGTAAGAAGTCACCCTAAAGCAAAAAAACCCCAAAGTGAATTCTCGATAAGCAGTGTGTAAACAGATAATAGCAACTGTCGATGACAATCCATGAGATGCCAGAATAATGAAGCAAAAGTTATTGATGGCTTGGTTATGATACCATAAGCCGGAAGAAATTGCAATGTAGGAAATGGGAATGAAGAATATGATAACTGGAAGGGCGACCTGAAACAGAGAAACGAAGTCTTGATGAGCAAGAGGGTGCTCACCTGTAGTACCAGAGCTCTTTGGAACTTTTTCTGCATTTCCATGGTTTTATCGGAGAAGTTTTTCCTCTTCAATTGCCTACTCAACATTCTACTCGTTGAAATAGAAAACGCAAATATCTGAATGAACCATATCGCGAAGCATACTGTGCCGGGCCATAGAACCCATCTCGAGTAGATGGTCATTATGAAAATCCGCTTCTCATCGACGTACGGTGGAATACAAAAAGTGAACTTTCGCAAAAATTCAAATGCCATTTTTTGATCCGGCACATGATAATAGGAAGGTAAAAAGCATATTATGGTTAGAAGGTAGTTGAAGACTAGTAAACAATTCTTGGAATGCCTCCAGCAATCAGTTTGCTCTCGGATTATCGAAAATCGATTCTCGAAAATCCTAACGATTGAAACCGTCATAACCGCTGCGAGGGTCAGCATACCATAGGCTTGCTCGGCTGGCCCTAGTTCAAAATAGTTGAGCAGTCCCAGTGGGTATCCAGCCAACGCTGGTAAGAATACGTACGGAGTCGACAAAATGCTCAAACCAAAGTCTAAGAAGCAAGCCCAGAAGTGAAAGTTTAATAGAGCAAATTTTACTGACTTCATAGTGGGCGGAGTTTGAAACAAGATACAATAGGCGCCATAGAGGTGGATTGGGGTGGCTATGCATCCTAATAGGTGAAGGGAAATGGTCAAGAATTCGGAAGTGTCTAGAAAGCTAGAACTGTTGCAAGCTCGCTCATAGGAATTCATTGAAAACGAATGAGAGGAAAGTGGAAAAAACAAAAGACTCTAGCTTATAAGGAAAATACCACCTGTCAACAATATAATTTGCTCAATCCAGCTGCAGGTATCGAAAAATCGGTTTGCAAAAATCAAGTTTGTATCGTAGAGCTCAAGTTCGTGCTCACTGTCTTTATCCGGGTTGATGATGCTTCATGTTTTGACTTCTTCGATTTCCGGCAAGTTAGAGTTTTCAAAAAGTCTGAAATATCACAGATCATCATGAAAAACTCTTTCAGAATTCACCCTTCAACGCCTGCGTGTAATATGAAGCAATATAGATCATGATCAGAATGTCCATCCCCGGATAAACTGCAAATGCACTGAGACATGCTCCAGTTGGGAAACTGATTTCTATATCCATATAAGGGACAAGGTAAAGGACGAACACCGGGAAAAATAGGGTCAAGGTGGGCGTGGTTATCTGAAAAGTTATTTCACACCATACCTTGTCCAAAGCCCAATACCTGAAGAATCAGTGCATGATAGAACTGTCGATGCATTTGCTGAACTTTGACAGACAAGATAGACAACTTTTTCTGCATTTTGAGACCCATCACAATTGCGCAATAAATGATAACACAGTACTGGCCGGATAGGAACAGACACATGATGAGAAGTCCCAAAGAGTTTTGAATACGAAGCCCACCATCAAGATCATAAGCAACGAGAACCATGGTTGGCTGCTCGGATAGGATAACCCCGTACTTTTCGAGAATGTCCTTTCCCAAATATTCCAGGCCGTAGTCGTCGGGCATGTTGAAAATCACGCAAGCCCCGAACCAGCACAAGCCACCGGTTGTCATGTAGAGGATTGGTAGGATGAATCGAGGACCATCGAAGAATTTCCGGATGTAGCGGGGGCTAGAATGAGTTTGGATTTTGCGAAGTCGAGCATGTAAAAAAGCTGAGGCTTTGCTAGGTTGACTCAGTGTTGGCTTAGTTAAGTTTGGTTGAGGCTTCGCTCAGGTTTCGCTCAGGATTAGCTCAGGTTTAGCTCACGTTTCGTTCAAGCTTCTCTCAGGTTTCGCTTAGAATTAGCTCAGGTTCAGCTCAGGCTTCACTCAGACTTCGCGTAAGCTTTGTCCATGCTTCTCTCAGGTTCCGCTCAGGCTTAGCTCAGGATTATTTCAGGTATCGCTCAGGTTTTGTGTAGGCTTATCCGAGATTTCACATAGGCTTAGCTCAGGCTCTACTCATGCTTCTCACAGGCGTATCTCATTGTCAGTCTTGGCTCCGGCGTGACCTAAGACATGATCATGCTTACGCCTTGGCGTAGGCTCAGCTGCCTAAACTCCTAAAAGCTCTGTAACTTACCGAAACACCGCCCAGTATCGATAGGCAAATTGCAACGCCAGAATCGCAATGGTACTCCCATACAAAGCCACGTAACATGCCAAAATGTAAGTGTTAGCTTTCAGTGACAAACCTTCAAAGGTTGACATCCGGAACAGAGTGAACCCTTTGTTGTAAGAGTGAAAGAACTGAAAAAAGTTGTTTAAACGATCTTCGCTTATTTTTTTCTCCTCTCACCGGATCAATCAGGTATTCGAAGGAGGCGAAGAAGAAACCCGTTATTGGGAGCAAAAGTAAAAGGTATCTGTAGCTTCCCACTTTTTCCTTGACGTAGAAAATAGTGAGGATGAGGAAGAGCGTCGAGGAGAACGAGGTGACGAAGAATCCGAGTTTGGCGACACCGCGAGCCAAGACGACCCAGTTGGAGAAAATCATTGGAAGAACGAAGGTGGACAAATGGATAAATAGAAAGAATGAGGGGTAGACTAGTTCCGAATGTACCGAATATGGTTATAGGGGTTCCGTGTATTCTATCTTGTGATATTACAGCTTGTACCGGATATTATTCCTCCTTCACTTCCTTATGATCACTGTGTTTTGTGGTATTGTCTGTTGGAAGAAAACCTTTACAGGCGGTGGTTTTGGGAGACACTTGCTTCGGGTTTTGATGAATGAGAAGTACCATAAAATATAAGAGAAGTTATCTTGACAATTCAAAAAATCAAAACACAATCACATTATTGGTATGTGTCATCGCCGAATTGTTATAAGTAGATCGTATTTTGAGCACCCCCTTCTTGAACATGTCTGAAACTTGAAACTCTTAAACTTGACTCATGGATGTCTTCTCACTCTCGATTGCTTTCCTATAATCTTGAACAACATACATCACGATGATCGCATCCAGTGCTGGGTAGATAGTAAGCGCACATAGTAAAATTCCACTGGGAAAGTCTAGTTTCAAATTCAAAAACGGCAAATTGTTGACAACCATTATTGGTGAGAACAGGGTAAACGTTGGTGTGACAATTTGCAGTATCAAGGTCTTGTAAAACTGTTTGTGCAGGGTTCTCATAGAAGTTGACAACATTTGCAGTTTTGCCTCCATTTTCAGCTGCATTTGATAGGCACAATAGATGATGATGGTGTACTGGATGCCCATGATCCATGTCATGTTAACGTTGCAAGAGATGTTCCACCATCGGAGGGAACCATCAGAGGCGTATGCTACTAGTGCGACTCCGGCGATTTCCGAAATGTTTAGGCTGAACTTTTGTAGCATTTCCGTTTTGAAATAGCTCATGGAATAGTCGTCAAACTCTAGGAAATAGTGCATTCCGATGGCCCATTGTACGGCAAATAGGGAGACCAGGAATAGACAAATGAAGTATCTCCTACTTTCGAAAATGTGTAACTTGGCTTCACTGAAACATCGGGCCGAAAAAAAAAGTTGAGTTATGAAGGAGACTCACTCAAAAATGGCCCAGTACCGGTAGACAAACTGTATGGACAGCATTGAAGTTGTCAGAGAATACGACCCGGTGTAGAAGGACAACAGCCAGGACATGCTGGCTTGTGAAAGGTTGAATGGTCGACTGGCGGTGTAGAAGATCCAGCCAGCGTTGTGAGAATAGACGTTCTGAAAATAGTGGTTGTACTTGCCCCCATTTACAGGCAAAATCCTTAATCTCTCACCAATGTCAACACCACTTCACAGGAGGCAAAAAATATACCGAAAAATGCAAATGTGACCAATAGCTTCTTATAACTTCCAAAGTTTCTAGTCACCCCAAAAATGGTTAAGTAAATCAGAGTACAGCCGAAAACAGCGGTGGCAAAGAAGCCGGCCAACGCAACATGCTCAGCATACGCAGCGTATTTGGAATACAATAGGGTCTCGTTATTTTCCATAAGTTTTACAATCAGATACCTGGTGGTAAAACACAAAAAAAAATCGTGTAAGATGTGTATGAGATTCATTCAGATGACAATTTCCGTTATTTGTCTACCGGAATTGCTTATCGACAATTCATAGTTTAGTATGTATACACAGTGAGGCCAGACTCATCTTTTGGGTTTTTTTTTCAAGGATCATAGAGACTGTGTGCATACTGACCGGGGTCAGGAGGCCAGTGGAGGATCATAGAGTTCGTGAGAATACTGACCGGGGTCAGGAGGCCAGTGGAGGATCATAGAGTTCGTGAGAATACTGACCGGGGTCAGGAGGCCAGTGGAGGATCATAGAGTTCGTGAGAATACTGACCGGGTTCAGGAGGCCAGTGGAGGATCATAGAGACTGTGTGCACACTGACCGGGTTCAGGAGGTCAGTGGAGGATCATAGAGACTGTATGAATACTGACCGGGGTCAGGAGGCCGGTGGGGGATCATAGAGACTGTGTGCACACTGACCGGGTTCAGGAGGCCAGTGGAGGATCATAGAGACTGTGTGCACACTGACCGGGTTCAGGAGGCCAGTGGAGGATCATAGAGACTGTGTGCACACTGACCGGGGTCAGGAGGCCGGTGGAGGATCATAGAGCTCGTGAGAATACTGACCAGGGTCAGGAGACTAGTGGAGGATCATAGTGATTGATTTATTTTCAAAAATATTTACACACAACAATAAAAAACATTCAAGCAGTTTGTGAAATCAATTGGCACATGTACGGCTTGGAAGTGAGCACGCCTCCCCAAACTGGAGCCAAGTCGATACTCTCTCTTGGAACAAACTCATATTTTTGGATCAAAGCACTGAAGATCAGGAAGAGTTCCATTCGAGCCAGCCCCTCTCCAACACAGTTTCTCTTTCCGATACTGAACGGGATAGTTTTTTCAAGAACCGCCTTGTCCATGGTTTTGCCGTCTGCTTGAAGATAGCGGTCTGGATTAAACTTGTGGCTCTCCTGGAACACTGGATCGTTCTTCTGAATCGACCAGAGTTGACCAATGCAGTTGGTTCCCGTGGGCACTTTGTATCCCTTGATGTCGATTTCCTTGGTATCTAAACAAAAATGTTCTTTGAAATTCCAGTGACCTGGTGGACTCACTCAAATGAGTTCCAAGCATTGGAATCATGTTGGAGTGTCTCTGAACTTCATGGATCACTGCTTGAGTATACGGCATGTTTGGTTTGTCTGACATTTGAGGAAGCCTCGAAGTTCCCACAGCTTCAAAGATTTCCTTTCGGACTTTGTCTTGAATCTCGGGGTACTTCATCATGTAGGCAAGATGCCAGCGGAGCGAGTTTGAGGTGGTTTCCATGCCAGCAATCCAGAAGTCAAGAACAGAGGCACACAAGTTAGTCATGCTGAAAAAATCAGTCTGTTTCTACATGTCCAACATGTCCAAAAACTGACTCTAATCCAGGATTTCCAGCCTGATTGATCTGCTGCAAGTATGCATGAACAAAGTTTTCCGGTTCACTTTCTCCGTCGTACTCCTTGATCTGACTGGCCACTTCTTCGTCGATGAATTTTTGATACTGAAAAAAACAGTTAACAATGATAGAATGACGAAAAACTCGCGAGAGAATCATCACAAAAATGTATATGGAGCCAACGCAATTAGGGATGCCTTACCTCTCCAATGTTGTTCTTGATGTTGTGGTACCCCAACGTTCCAATGATGGGAACATGTCTGAGCCATGGGAACGCGGCGATCAGAAGTTGCGGCCTTCCCGTCAAATTCTTCAAATGTCGATCCACAATCATCACAAACTTTTGAAACTTCTCGGTGTCTTGATATTTGTAGTGGTAGCCGAACAGACTCTCGTTGATCACATTTCCTACACACAATTGGATCGGCCAGAACATGTCCACATTCTTCTTATCCTTCATGTTCTCCAACTGCGCCATCATCTCGACGACCGATCTGGTAACTTGCTCTTCCATCAAACTTCTTCCCAGTCCGAAATCTCGAAGAATTTTCAGAGAAGTTCTTCGCTGGGTTCTCCATGTTTCACCGTTCGAGAAAACAACTCCGGTATCCACCTCCGGGTGGAGTAGGGTCTCTGGGGGACGCATGGCTCTTTGAATGAAGGCGTCGCCTGAAAAGAAAAAGGGGAGGAGCTTATGGCGGAGGTTCAAAGTCATACCTTGAGTAACAAAAGCTTCCTTTAGATAATCATACTCGGTGATAACCACCGATGGCATAGGTGTCCAAAGGGTAAAACAGGGTCCATAGATTTTCGCCAGGTCATCATAAAACACATGGATGTCTTTGGCGGGAAATTGCAGAAGGTTTCCGAAGAATGGGAGTGGAAATGGTCCCTTCGGATATTTGCTGACGCGCCAGTAAAAATGAGCAATATACGCGGTGATAAAGACAAGGGCAGCGACAATGAACACACTCATTTTGAAACAAATCGCCAATTCGACTGATCAGCCATTCTTTTATATAGGTGAAACTTAACTTTATGAGGCACGCTAGTCACAGAGACTAGAAAACATGCCTTATCATCTCTGTTTTTCGCCGACGACTGTCTCTAGAGAAAAACTGAGAAGGAGGTTGTTGACCTTATGGTTTTTGTGTGGTGGGAGGAAGGATTAGGTTTTGGTCACAAAGGCGACGAAAAGATGTACACTCGAAAATTGAAAAACTGTTCTGGAACTGGGTTGAAAATGGGATGAAAATTTGTGGTTTTGAAAAGAGTCACGAAAATTGATGGGTTTGAGCGGAAAATGAAATACCCCTTTTGGTGATTTTCACTGTAAAGGTTAACTTTACGCATCTGAAAAAGTGGTTCTAATCACCCGGTTTTTTTTCGAAATCTTGTGTAGTAAGCCACTCTAGTTATTCGGTTTTACAGTTGAAGCTTTCCACGTAAGTTAAAATCAAGTTAGTCATGTCGCGCTTAAAATCATCGGTCCAAAAAAGTTCTAAATTTGCACTGAAATGTACCACGTTTTTGATGGTTGTTTCGAAAGAGGACGTTTCGAAAGTTTTCTGCATTTTGAAGCGAATATGTTTGCACAAAAATTCAAAATTTGACAGGAAAAAAGGATTTTGTGCAAACACATCCACGTCAAAATGCAGAACACTTTCAAAATGACCACCCTTAAAATGTCACACTTTCGAAATGTCACACCTTCGAAACGTCTGAGAGCCAATAACAAAATACTCAACTTTCCCTTTCTTCTGTGTCGCTCACACACCCCACCAGACCTTCTCTTCCCTCCTTTTTACAAGCAACCGTCCCACTGCCCCCCAACTTTTTGCATCGGGCCATCTGCACCTGGCATAGAGCGTCTTCATCTGCGTCTCTCATGCAGCCCATGTACTCTCTTTGGATGGTCTGTTCAGTCGTCACACCCTCCATCTGCACTCTGTTTCATATGCAGATATTCGTTCAGATAGCAATTACTACTCATTTGTGTGTACTCATTATTGCGAAATACACATTCGATTGTAATCTGCGCGGTTTCTTTTTTTCTATTATTTTCCCAGTTAGACAGTAAATATGACCTAAGACTTTGCCGTGGCCGATCTAGCATTTCGGAGAAGTACATTTTTGTCGGAGAATTTCACCGAAAAAAGTCAGAGAAATCGGAGAAAGTTTATGAGATCCAGAAAACAAACAATTGATTAACTTGATTAATTTGCATTATTCATGGATACTATTCGTCTCCTATTGTTGCTAATTACCTATTTTCGCAATTTGAGTGTTTTTAGTCTCTCGCATTGCTCGAAACGATAAAAAAACAGAATTTCTCCAAAATTCTCCGAAATCCTCCAACTCTCCGAGAAAAAAGTCGGTAAAAATTCAGTTCTCCGATTCCCCGAAAACTTTTCTCCGACCAAGCCTGCTTCGTACTCACTTATACTCTCATGATTTTATATACATCATATTTCAGAGAAGTATTAACCAACATGAAAACTGCTGACGCTGAAGACCGAGTGCCGAGAATCGAGCGGGAAAATCAAGTTTTGAAATTCAAAAAAACGGAACCGTATAAGTGTTTTCCGGGAGTTGAGGAACAAGTTAACAAGGACACAATTTCTCCATTTCAGGTTCGTTTTTCAACTCTGAATGAGACTTTTATAGATTTTCTTTTTCAGACTGAAGTGCAAGTCTTCAAAAGCTTGAACCGAAAAGAATACATCTACAAGCAAGATATCCTCGTCAAAATTCAACAGATTGTTCATCAAGTTCTCAAAAACACCGGCTACCCAAGATGCGTCATTTCCTCTTATTCGAAAACTGCCCTGCTGCATCTGAAAGGACGATGCGAACTGGTGCGATACGACGAACACGCGTTTTTGGATTTGAAGCGTGAGCTGCTCAGCGAAACACGAGAAGAAAAGGTCATGCTCGATTATCGGATTTGTGAACCTACTGTGAGCGGGATACACAAAACATTGGCATGTTTTCTTCCGAAAAACCCGCAAGATCCGAAAGACTTTTGGATCTGCAACTTCTTCAGTCATTCTGCCAAAACTCTACCAATTGAAGACTACCTGGAGGACTATGAGAATGGTATCAACATAGCCGCCACTGCCATCAAGGTGATAAGAAAGTTCATGAAGAAAAGACCCAGATGGTTTCACCCGAAAAAACTGAGGTCGTTCACTGGAAGAAGGCCTGTTGTCCGCTTGTTCGAGGGGGGCGAAAACCATATGTTTGTTATCGGCTGGGAACTCTTGAAGGAAATGGAGAACGCTCGGATGGATGTTACAAATATCCGAAAACAGATGGACGAGTCCGAGAAACTTGGTACTTTCACGTTCAAAGAGCTGTTTGGAATGCTCGGTGCGCAGATGAAGCAAATTGAGGTGAGCAATTTAGCTTTTCTTGGAAAAGTTGAAACTAAACTATTACCTTTTTTCAGTTCGTTAAAACTCCGCTGAATCGAATCCTCGGCGATGAGCAGCCAATTGTGGAGTATATGGACCGTGTCGGAGGTTGTATTATGTACGGCATTTTGGAGAACTGTGTTAAGGCGAAACTTTTCCATGGAGCGTCTCGAGAGAAAGTGGATCAAATCATGAGCGTTCTTGATGAGATAGTAGACGAAAACAATACTTCTACCG
This sequence comes from Caenorhabditis sp. 40 LS-2015, assembly GCA_900536305.3. NCBI lineage: Eukaryota > Metazoa > Nematoda > Chromadorea > Rhabditida > Rhabditidae > Caenorhabditis > Caenorhabditis tribulationis. The sequence goes on along the minus strand of LR545825.1, from coordinate 19,646 downwards.
TAAGATTATTAGAGTAAACGTTGATTCGATTTTATCGCATTTTAAGGTCGGACCACATTTGCTGCTACGGGATCCTAAATTGTGGGGCCCTATATTCAAAAACATCACCGAGTTCATCAACGAAGATGCTAGTGACATAAAGGAAATGAAGTGTTTCACTGAAAATGATCTCGATCGCGAAGTAAGTCGACTGGGTCTTGAAAGAGCGCTCCCATGCCTTTTGAAACATAATCACGACAAAACCGATGCGAACAAGAGAGACAGGAGAAACACGTCATTGAAAGGGGTCTTGCAAGGTGCCCAACTTACTTGGATCATTTGGAAATCAAAAAAGGTGTGTGATTCGAGTGTTGTGTTGATCAAAAAATTTCCGAATTCAGCTACAACAATACCTTCATAGAACGAAATCCTGCCAAAAGACTGCCTTGCCGTGCCCATACTGTGATCATCACAATACTGAGAGCTTCGAAACGTTTTTCTCCGTCGAATCCAGCCACGCAGAATCAAACAAGTCAGAAGAACCAATTGAAGACGTGAGCTCAGAAACGACACCTACTGCCTTTTCGATGAAGCAATTGATTGACGAGCTTCAGCTAGAAACCACTAGCTCGAAACCTGACCATTTGGAAGACAAAGAAGAGAAGAGAGCAGTGAAAAGGCAGAGACAAGTACAAAGAAAGAAACTGAACAAGTTGGAGCAAGCCAGATTACAAGCGAGAGTGGATCCGCAATCGAAGTCTTGCGCCAAATGTGCAAAAAGTAGCCAACTGCGCATTGAGTCGGAGGATAAGTTGAAGGCGGCACGGGTAACCATCAATTCGCAGTCGAAACAACTGGCGGAGCTGGAATTGTTGAAGATTCAAAATGAGCGAACAGTTCGGAGTTTGAAGGAGTGAGTGTCATTTGTTGGCTTGACAAACAAACATTATCATAATTTGTAAATCGTGAAACATCTTCAGGAAGATCAACACGTTGAAGGTTGAAGTATACAACTACCAACAGGCCAACGTTGAGCTAGCCAAGCCCGTCAGTTCAAAACCAGAAACTGCCAGTCTTCAGAAGGAAACAATCCACAAGGAGAATTTCCCAATTTCGTCGGGAGTGGATGATGATCTTGCCGAGTTTGAAGAAGGACCTGGTCGATCATCCCATCATACCCCAGAAGTTGGCAATGTTATGATTGACGTCCTCTTGGAGCATCTCAGAATCAGAGACTCATTATCTGATTCCCTCAACCAAACGACTCGGAGTGCATTCAAACTTATGGCAGAGTCAAAAAACGAAGCCTATAGAGTTGAGGTGAAAAAGGAGCTGAATCGGTTCGAAAGCGAGTTCGAGGAGTACAAAAGAGCACTTGAGAGAAACATTGATTGGATTCAGCAGAACTCAAATGGACGGGTCGAAGACGTTCCGTCACTTCCAGAGTTCCCTTCCTTTTCTCCCAAAGAAGACTACGGTAAGAATTTTGTTGAAAATCTTCATTTGAGCAGCCTTGTTTCAGACTTATCCCAATTGTCGTTGACCGTGTTGAATAAGCTCCTGGAGCGCTTGGATCTCCTCAACAATCTCGACCAATCCAATCCGGTTCGAAAGGCGACAGAGCTTGCAAATCAGCTCATACAGAACACTCAAGATGAATGTCACGTAAACGGAGCTAGCCACGAGTTGAAGCTATTCAAAGCTAGATTCGATGAGTATAAGAGGGCCGTGGAGGACAACATCCAATGGATCAAGAGCCACCCGGAAAGCGATGCCGACCTGATTCCCTCGCTTCCCACCTGCCCCAAGTTCTCAGATTTCTTCAATGCGGAATATCAAAAAGTGATGGGGTACCCTGTAAAATGGAATTAGTTGTTGCGTTTTTGACTGCTCCGTTTGTTCGTGTTTTTAATGAACAATTACTTATTTTGCTCTGATGATTTGATGTGATAGACAGGCCCATGTCCTTCAATGCCGTTTCAAAAGTGTGAAGTTCGGAATTCTAGATATTGTTTCAGTGAGGCACACAAAGCGTGCAAAATCGTTTGGTGCTAACTTCAGGCCTAAATATTTATTTTGAGCTGAGTTACGACCAAACTTTTTCGGAGAAATTCTCCGAAATTTTTTTCCGCCGGTTACCCGTAAAATTTATCACCGCCGGTCACCGCTAACCACCGGCGCTAACCACCGATAAAAAATGATTCTCTTTTTTGATCGCTAACGGTTTTGTCGACAAATGTTTTCTCGGTTAAACAGTAAGATTTACCATGTCGGGCACAAAAATTATCAATCGGTAAACAAAGAGACCCTCACTATTCCACTCCAGTGTTTTTATGTTCAAGATCTCGTTCCTTTTCCATCCCGTTCCCTAAATGTCTGCTCAAGTCAACCCTTCATCTCGACATTTCATTTTTGTGTTCTCTTAATTTTCAATATAGCCAAATCTCATGCACACCAAAGCCCAATCTCGCTTCTCGTCATTTTGTCTTCCCTTTTTCATCATCTTTTCTTTTCGTTTTCCCCTTTCCCAGCGGTGCATGTGGGCTCATAAATGTCACTTTCGCCCGTGCTCTGCGTTTCCATTATCTCACACAATGTCTCGGTGTTTTTGATGTCCTCGAGGGCCGCCTCCTCCTCTCGTATCACTATGGAGACGGATCTGGGACACAAATGAATTTCTTGTTACTCGAAAGTGTTTCGTATAGATTTCTCGACTTTTCTTACCTTCATCTTTTATCCAAATTTTGACAATGGTGTTTCAGGAGACATGTGGGAGTTTCCGCGTCCTGACAGGTGGTCCAATCGCAGAGGGGAATATGGAAAAGTTGTGGATCGTGTGAAGATTGAAATATGTGATAATTACAAAGGGTTTCCGGGGGTCGAGCCAGAAATCGGAATGGGTCAGGTCACCCCGTTTCAGGTCAGTTTTTAAAGTTTCTTTTACTACTAGGGATTAGTGCAAGCTGGGGACACGCATGTGATGGCTTTCATTCGAAATCGGAGTTCATGAAACGCAATCTCACTGTATCAAATTTCGAAAAGGACCTCTAGAAGTTGATTCTGAGCTATGCGCGCAAGAGGCCATCAAATCTGCCAAGCATGCGAAAGAAACAAACTTCAGCGTTTCATACCTCGGTTTCTGCTGGTCGAACACAAATTTTGAAAGTGGGTGAACACATTTCAAAATTTCTTCTTTCCAATGATACCCATCACATACCAAGATTTCTTCTCCCAGACTGCTTCGTTCTCTAGTAAGCAAGGAAATAGTGGTAATGATTTTCCGATCCTTGACTTTCAGACCACAGCTCAACTCCACACCAGTTTGTCCCGGAAAACATACATCTACAAGCAAGACCTCTTCCTCAAAATCAACCGAGTCGTCCGTGACAGCTGTAAACATGCCGACGTGGTGTGGCCACTCCTCGTATACTATTTGAGATCAGAGTCCTATGCTTTGAAAAGCCGCTGTGAACTGGTGGAGTATGACGAGGAGGAGTTTCTCAACCTCGAATCCCAAGTTATGTCGGCAATGTTTCCAACACGCGCACAGAGGTTTCCAAGTAGAACACTAGTGTCAGTGTGGAATGAAATGAAGGGACTGTTTCCAAAGAACCATCGAGACCCTGGATACATTGCTCTCTACGGTTTTCTGGAGATGTTGAATAAACAGCATCCGATCGGGAAGAATTCAACGTTCTACAACAACATGCTCAATCGATTCTCCAAAGTGAAGAGGGTGATTTTCAAATTCATCAAGGGGAGACCTCACTGGTTCAAGCCCGAGAAACAAGGAACACTCACAGGGAAACCTGTAGTCCGTCTGTTTCAAGACTGCTCCTACGCAAAAGTGGTTTTCGCTTGGGAGCTGTTGGAAGAGATGGAGAAGCACGGATTGTCGCTAGAATGTTCAGTGCGTAAGGAGATTCGAGCCAAGGAAAAATTGGATGTCTATCTGTTCAACGAACTGTTTCCACTCCTTGAAAAACAGATGAAGTGTATTGAGGTGAAACGTTGTTTTCTCTTAATGAAAAACAACCTTTTCCTTTTCAGTTCGTCCAAGTCCCGATGCAACGAATCTGGAGTAGCGAGAATTCTTGTATCAAATTCGTGCCACAAATCGGAAAAGTTCTCATGAATATCGTCAGCGCAGAGATCCGGGACTTTCAAATTTTCAATGGTGTCAACCAACACAAGTCAGCGGAAATCGTGGAAGCTTTGGAGAAGGTCATCGGCTTTTTTGATTTCTTTATGGTAAGTATGACTTTTTTCTCAACCTCCATTGCTTCATAGACACTTTTCAGATCGGTCCTACATTACTACTCGAAGATAAATTCGATAGAATGCTGCCTTTCGTCCTCGGAAGGCTGGAAAAATATCACAATACTAAAAAATATGGAGCACCACAGAACATCGGACCTCAAGGCTTCACTGTCAAAGACATCCGTTCGGAAATCAAACGATGCGGTCTTCACAGAGCGTTCCGGAACGTTATGCGATACGCATGTCCAGCAGTGACTGCCCTGGATGAGACGAATACGAAGCGGACCAGTGAGCGCTTGCGAGAGGCCATGGTTTCGCTTCAAGCGTTTTGGGTTATTGTGGAGAGTCGAATAGTGAGTTGTTGGGAAACGTTTGGTGACGAACCAAATGTGATGCGAACTATTTGAAAGAGGAGGACTTGTAACCTTTTCTCGCTCTTTCGAAATATACGGTCGACCTTTAGAATTTTAGCTTCTGATAGTGAAGCTTGTTTTTCTGCGTGCTCTGACTAGACTACTAGAGGTCTACCGCAGGTGTGGTGTGTTGTGACCGCGGTTGGACGTGACACTTCAGAATGCGGTCGGTATCATCAGATAGAGTAGGTTTTGATACGTATTCTCTCACTTTCAAAGTTTGCTCTCGACCTCTACAAGTAGAGTTGGGAGATTCTGTTGCTTGCGTTACAAGTTGGGTAGTCATTCGCCTGAAATAAGAAAACTTCAGAAGCTTTTAACTCGACTTCTAGAATTCCACCGTAGATTTTGAAAAAGCGAGAGTACGATTCACAACATGCTCTTTCAAACGATACCTATCACATGCTGAAGTGTGACACCCCCGTTCACAACATTCCTCAGTAAAATGGGTTCATTTGGTCTTAACTTTCCCAATTTCCCCTTTCAGTTCCAACAATTCCTTCATCGGACCAACTATTGTGGATTCATGGGAGAAAACTGTCCTGGATGCCTGCGCGAAACTGCAATAGATTTTGAGGAAGTTAGAGACGCAATGATCTCTTATAACACCACACTTATGAATAAGCAGTCTCCCGCAAAGCCAATGAACGCCGCCAAACTCGAAGGTGCTAAGAACATGCTAGCTAAGCTGGATTTGCTTGCAAAAGGGCTTCAGACTCGATCTGCAGCTTTTGAAGCAATAGACCTGACATCAAATCTCAACGATATCCCTGAACCCGACCTATTTCAAGAGTACATGGATTATGTTCATCTAGAGGAGACTAAATTGGGATTAAACCCCAACGAGAAGAAAGCCAAGAAAAAGACGAAAAATAAAAAACGACAAGCCGAAAGAAAGAAGCAGGAGAAGTTGGAGATGGCATGCGACGAAGTCGAAAAGGATCACAATGTGGAAACTTTCGACAAATGTGCAAAAAATTGCAAACTCCATAATAGGGGTCTACCCAAACTGGAACCTTCTGAGAAGAATATCAATATGTTGACAAAAAAATTGGATACGTTGAAACTCGACCGTGATCAAACCAGGTTGAAATTGAAGAAGTGAGTTGAACGAATTTTCGAGTCGATGCTAAAATTTGACTTTTTCAGGACACTTTATACACGAGATTTGAAAGTCTGCAACAGAAACGTGATTCAAGGAAAGAACAATGAAATCCGAATCATGAGTTCCGATTCAGGAGTGAACGTCTCCGTGACGCATCTTGAGCACAGTAAAAAGTTAAACCTTGCCAAAAAACCTATGGATTCAGGTAAAAACTCTATAGTCTCAATATCTCCTTCAACTTTGTTCTGTTTCAGATTCCAAGGTGTCTCCGCAGATGAAGCAGAAACTTTGTGAGCTCACAGATCACCTTGAGCATATCAGAAAAGTGGATCCGGTAGGAATGGCGACCAGGATGGCAGAGGTGCTCGTAGAGGGTGAAACATGGGAAATGGATGCTTTAGACAAGGCGTATGACAAATTGGAGGAATTCGAAGACATGGTTGACGAATATCAGAAAGAAGTGGAGAAGCGTATCGAATGGATCCGAAGCCACCCGGACGCGTGTGTCGATGAGGTTCCGGCACTTCCGGAGCAACCTGTTTTTCGAGCGTATTATCCTTTGTGATAACTTGTATGACTGTTAACTGATGAAACGTGTTTTTCAAACAATGTGTCTGAAATGATATCTCACAGTCAGAAGCCTATCTCGTTGCGTTCCTCAAGCTTCCATTCCTCAGTACCTGTAACCAGTCGGTTTACGCCCCGCTAACGCGGGGCTCCACCTCCTGGCCTTCGCTTACGGCCCCGTTTTGGAGCCTGCGGCTCCTCTGTCAGGGCCTTCGGCCCTTCCAACGGAAGACTGGAGCCTGCGGCTTCTATGTCAGGGCCTTCGGCCCTTTCAACGGAAGACTGGAGCCTGCGGCTTCTCTGTCAGGGCCTTCGGCCCTTCCAACGGAAGACTGGAGCCTGCGGCTTCTCTGTCAGGGCCTTCGGCCCTTTCAACGGAAGACTGGAGCCTGCGGCTTCTATGTCAGGGCCTTCGGCCCTTTCAACGGAAGACTGGAGCCTGCGGCTTCTCTGTCAGGGCCTTCGGCCCTTCCAACGGAAGACTGGAGCCTGCGGCTTCTCTGTCAGGGCCTTCGGCCCTTCCAACGGAAGACTGGAGCCTGCGGCTCTTCTATCAGGGCCTCCGGCCCTTCCAACGGAAGTCTGGAGCCTGGGCTTCTTTCTCAGGGCCTTCGGCCCTTCCAACGGAAGACTGGAGCCTGCGGCTCTTCTATCAGGGCCTCCGGCCCTTCCAACGGAAGTCTGGAGCCTGGGCTTCTTTCTCAGGGCCTTCGGCCCTTCCAACTAAGGTCTGGAGCCTGCGGCTCCATTCTTACTGTTAGTAACTCGTTTTTGTGATTCAACCAATTTCTCCCCGAATTCCGCTGTGACACTTTTCTGAATGAGAATCTTCGAAAAAATTTGAAAACGTGAAAAAATATTTCCGTGAACCTGTCACTCTCTCTTCTCAAAACTGAATCTACTGATCGAGCCTAAAAATGGGAGTGTCTACGCCCTCGTGACCTCATTTTTTGACGAATCAAAAATCGAAATAAAAGGGCATCATCCCCAGATATTCAGGAATAAACAGTGTGAATTTCAAAAAAATCGGTCAACTTTGAGTATGAGAAAAAGTGCGCTACACATTTGACATTCCGAAATTTCCCAAAATTAGTACTGGAAAAGTGGGAAAACAGCTGTAACTTGACCCATTATTGAGATATCAAAAATCTAAACACACGGGCATCGAGTTAGCCCCAGTTCCAGTCTTCTGGTCCAAGATTCATAAAAATCGGTTCAGTAGAAGCTGAGTTACAGAGTGGCACACACGGACAAACATACGGAAGTTTTCAAATGTTATTAGTAAAGATAAGGGATCCTGAATATTATGCACCAATTTCCTCACGCATTCAACTTCGTTGGCCAGAGTATCCATGAACTAATCGATGACCCGGAAAATTCAACCATAGGAAAAATGAAGTGGCGTGAAGACCAAAACCAAAATTTAGAACGAGAGCCAATTTCCTACATCCATCAAATTCTTTTCGTATTGAATGACGTCGTTGAGGGAAGCGGCGATGGATGCTCATTAACTAAAGATGGCAGTAATAGGGAAAACGGGAGAAAATGGTGAGGACACAAAAAGAGGGACCGAAAAGAATACTTCGGGTGCTTGACTTGTGTAATAGCAGCAGTCTCCGCACCGTTTCCATCTAGAAGCAGAGGTTGGTGAGGTTCCGGAACTTCCTGAGCAATCTGTTTCGAAAATTGACATTGAGTTTATCAGCTATAAATTACACGGGTTTGAAATCTTTTGATGTATGTGCACGATGTCAGTTTTCTTACTTCTGAATGAACAAATATTACATATAAACATTTTTTAAATCATTGTCATTTGATACATTGCACAGGCAAAAATACATGAAAAAATAATATTGTTAGTAGTCTCCTCCTCCGAAATCGCCACCGTCATAGCCTCCGCCACCGTAATCTCCGCCACCGTAGTCACCACCACCGTAATCCCCGCCGCCAAAGTCTCCGGCATCATACCCAGTGTCTCCATAGTCATTGCCGTAATCGACGTCTTCTTGGGGTAGTTGCTCAGGAGCGTTGTTCTGGAACAATTAACCAGATACGTAGAGGTCTCATTAAACGAAAGTGTGACGTTGGCTGAGTATCAAACTTTTATACGGTGAGCTTTTGCATGAACATTATTTACCTGAAGTAACACAAAACATACGTTTGAAAGGCAGTTGACGATGACGTCACTTTAAAGCGCGCAAGTTATAGAGGCTGTGATGTTTCATTCTAAAAGTGGATTTTGACAGGCTTGCTACCATAAGACACAGAGCACTTTGATAATAAGGAACTCGAAAAATTGCAGTTGCCGAAAGTTTCCAGAAAACGACATGCAGATGTTTGAAGTTCCCTCTATCCCATCCGTTTCAAGCTGTTTTCACTTACAAACAAAAAAAAAATGCAAAATGACGACAAATTAATTAGCGGCCGTTGGACAAAACCACCGCCATCAGAAACCTTACTCATGCCTTCTACTCGCTGTTAAAATCTCCCCCTTCCGTTTCGTTTCTCTCTCATTTTTTCTCCTCATCCCCCCTTCTCTTCTCTTCATACATACGCTTCACCTCTTTCTCTCTCCTCGCGTGGCCGGATGGTCTAGTGGTACGATGCTCGCTTAGGGTGCGAGAGGTCCCGGGTTCGAACCCCGGTTCGGCCCAAATTTTTTGGAATCGCATCATTTACCGTTTTGTTTTGTGTCACGTCATTTTTGAGAACACTACTTGTTCTATTGGGCTGTTCGTTTTGCTTATTTCAAAATGTAAGAATTCGCAATACTCTAGTCAATTAGCCTGTAACTCACCCCTTCATTCTGATTCTCCCCGCCTCCACCGTTCTCCTGACCACCTTCTCCGCCAGTGTTGTAATAGTTATTGGTAATGTTTGTGTCGTTATCCGAATAGTAACCACCACCGAATCCTCCACCTCCAATCATCCCATGTCCTCCCCACATGGATCCCAGCCCGTGCCCCATGAGACTTCCAGCCAACATGCCCGTTCCGAAACCCAGGGCAGCTCCTTCCATCGCACCCATCCCGCCACCATACCCGCCGCCAGCGTCCTGAACGATGACGGTGGTATGAGAGGAGGTGTGAGTGTTCTGGTTCTGTGGATAGTTGTGATTGTTGTTGGGATACTGTGGCGGATGGTTGGAGTAGGCGGGTGGGCCTTGGCGACCCCCGTTCGGTTGTTGTGGGGGTCCCTGGGGTCCTTGAGGCCCTTGGGGTCCTTGGGGTCCCTGTGGCCCTTGTGGTGGATCGGCTGGTTTCGGCAGGGTCTTCATGATTTCAACGAGCCAGGACCTAAATGAACAATGTTTGAAGAAAGGATTCCAGTTGAAACTCACTCGATATCCGAATCCGATGAGAACAACAGCCAGTGACATGGGTCGGCTTTTGGGTTCATGCCTATGCCGATGAGATGATGCGCCGAGTTTCCTTCTGGCACATTTGGACGTTTTACTGGAAGAGGTTTTCAGTTTTAGATTTCTACTGTTGTAAGTTTAGCGCCTTATGTCCTTGGAGAAAAAACACAATCAAATTTTCTCACCTGGCATTCTATCCGTCATCAGGCCAACGCAAATGTATGGAGTCACATCTTTCAGAAACACACTCCCCTTTGGTTTTTTGTCGCCCTGAAATTCTTAAGTAAAGTTCAATAACTTGAAAAAAAAAACCACCGACTTTCTCCTCAAACCAAGCCAATCTCGAGTCGCTGTACAGCACTGCGTACACCTTCTTCCATTTCGAACTGAAGAATCCTGACGTGTACTTCAGAACGTCTCCATCCTTCAAACGACGGACGTCGTCGCGAGCGGAGTCTGAAACTTATTATCTCGACTCCTAAATATGAAAAATGGTCCAGGCTTACCAACGTCAATAGCGGACTCGGAGCTGCAGAACATTTTTCTATCGTCGCCAAATTGAAAGAAAAAAAAAAGAAAAAAGTCGAGTAGCTAAAGTTGAGAGCCGGCCCGTCTAGGGGGGAGAAAATAGTTTTAGATTCGAGGAGAGCACAAAGAAACACTAGAGAGCTGGTGGGGACAAGGTTGCTAGGGAGCTCTACTTCCCTCTTTTTCGAGGCGGAGAAATTTTAGGAAGGTGTGTAGAAAGGACAGGTGACAAATTTTGTTTTGTTGGTCTTAGGCTTATTTTGTCACAAATTTAAAGATACATGAGAAAATGTATGCACTGAGAACATTCAAAATTTCAAACCATAACAAGATAACTAACCCCCTTGGTACACAGGTAAAGCGCTAAAAATCCGTTATGGGTGTGTCGGAGTCGCGCGCGGTCCGCATAGGAATCGTATGTGGACGAAAAATCGGATGCGAAATGAGTGGATCCGCAAAAAGTTATTCAAATGGCTTAGAACCATTTTTCCTACCCGTACGCGCACCCGTTTTCTGTCCGTAAGCGACTGGGAACCAAAACTATCCACAAATAGCCCGTTCGCGAATCCATTGCACACAGGTAAAGCGCTGGCAATCCGTTACGGATGTGTCGGAGTCGCGCGCGGTCCGCATAGGAATCGTATGTGGACGAAAAATCGGATGCGAAATGAGTGGATCCGCAAAAAGTTATTCAAATGGCTTAGAACCATTTTTCCTACCCGTACGCGCACCCGTTTTCTGTCCGTAAGCGACTGGGAACCAAAACTATCCACAAATAGCCCGTTCGCGAATCCATTGCACACAGGTAAAGCGCTGGCAATCCGTTACGGATGTGTCGGAGTCGCGCGCGGTCCGCATAGGAATCGTATGTGGACGAAAAATCGGATGCGAAATGGGTGGATCCGCAAAAAGTTATTCAAATGGCTTAGAACCATTTTTCCTACCCGTACGCGCACCCGTTTTCTGTCCGTAAGCGACTGGGAACCAAAACTATCCACAAATAGCCCGTTCGCGAATCCATTGCACACAGGTAAAGCGCTGGCAATCCGTTACGGATGTGTCGGAGTCGCGCGCGGTCCGCATAGGAATCGTATGTGGACGAAAAATCGGATGCGAAATGGGTGGATCCGCAAAAAATTTTTCAAATGGCTTAGAACCATCCGTTTCTTACCCGTGCGCGCACCCGTTTTCTGCCCGTAAGCGACTGGAACCAAAACTATCCACAAATGACCCGTTCGCGAATGCTCGATCGCAAAAACGCCAAAAACGGATCATTTACGGATCTAAAACCTGGTCCCATCCGTAACGTACCGCCAGCGCTTTACCTGTGCAAAAACGCCAAAAACGGATCATTTACGGATCTAAAACCTGGTCCCATCCGTAACGTATCGCCAGCGCTTTACCTGTGTACATAAGTCTACCTGAGAAAAAAAAACCGTAATTTTAGCGCCAAAAGAGGATTCAACTCAAGGAGCGGCCACGCCCACTCATCGAACAAAAAGAGTTTGGTCAAAAATTAACCAACTCCACTGATAACATCTTCTTAGTGTGTCGGTCAAGGCTTATGAATCTTCCGCTCGTTGATAAAAAGTGCTGATAAGATGATTCTTTTTCTGATTTCCGGCACAAACCGAGTACCTAAATGCAGTCTTTCGGTTAGACTTGTGATTTGCCGGGCCGGATCGACCCGGGTCCACTTGCTGGAATGGGAATTGTGAAGAAAGTATGCTAAAGGCTGAAAGTGAAATTTTCAAAACCACAAATGCAGGTCATATGAGGTATGAAACCGATGAAAAACTAGTCTATAGTTTGAGATGAACTTGTTATCAGAAAATGCTCTTATCAGTTGATTCTTCCGACTTCTACGTTTTTCACAGAGTTTGTGAAGTTAACTTGTGACCTTGTGAAAGAAGATTATATAGGTATAAAATGGGCACTGTCCATTGATAAAAATCACAACGAAATGAAAGTTTTCCTTCTTCTCCTCTCTCTTCTCCCCATCGCAACTGGTATCGTCTGCCGTAGTGACTACACTCTCATCAATGGAAGAATCTGTCTGAAATACTTCCCAACGCCTGTCACCCATTGGGTTGCTGAGCAAACATGTAAAACTCACGCTGGAACACTGGTGACTGCGAAAAATGCTGTTGTGAGTTTGCCAGGATATCTTGAGTCCTTCAAATCTAGTTTTCAGGACAATCGTGCGATTGCTAGCCTTGCCAATGCCGCAGGCGCTTTGGAAATCTGGATTGGTCTATATTCTCCTGCTAACAGTACCACATACAACTTTTGGGACGATTATAACAACACACCCGAAGGATGGACCAATCTATATAACAACTTTATGCCCGGGAATCCCAGAGTGACGACGGGAAGGTGTTCAGTGATGGAAGTAGCCTCTAGTTTTGGAGCGAATATGGGAAAATGGAGAAGTGTTCCGTGTAACGATCAGAACTCTCCGTCGATTCAAAGTTTTCCATACGTTTGCGAGGTTCCGCCAACTTACCCAGCCAGCCCATGTGATGTCAACTACAATGAATACTGTTACTGGAGATCGTCAAAACTTGGAACAGGACAGGGCATGGATATTACACAGGCCGCTGCGGCATGTGCTCAACTAGGACCTGGCTACAACTTGGTATCTATCCACTCCAAAATCGAAACTGATTTCATCAGGCTGTTGTATAGAGGAACAAATACATTGTTCATTTTTATTGGAGCGCAGAAACAAACTGCAAATGAGTGAGTGACTGCACATTGCCACCTGTTGTATATCAAAATTTTCAGCTACGCGTGGCTTGATGGAACTATCTGGGATTTCGACTACATCGCCCCTCTCGACTTCAATTCGAGGCAGTGCCTGGGCATGGATGTGTCACCCGGAGGATACGGGCTGTGGGCGAAGACAGATTGCGCGGGTCCATGGCACTTTTTGTGCAAGAAGAAGATCTCACCGCCCACGATCCCGGAAAAAGCAGAGAGCCCTGTGATGGCTCCTTCATTTTCCGCTACTATCAACTCGATGTGTAATCAAACCTTCTTGGCTCCCGCCGATTTCTCCACGTACCCTACGTACAACACGCCGAACGCATATTGTTACTGGGAAATGTATACCACTGGAGCATATCAAATGGGGATTTTTTTCAACTACTGGGCCACCTATGGAACTTTGGATGTCTACGACGAGTATGGCAACAATATTGTTCACTATTCTGGAGGCGGTGGCACTACACCGTTTCCATTCTTTCCACCAACAAACTATGCCCGAATCACGTTCACACCGGCCAGACAGGCTCCCACATCGCAACCTGACAAAGGATTCACCGCTGTCGTTTTGCCTCTTTGATCGTGAAGTTGTGTTGTTGATTAATAAAACTTCTGATGTATAAAACGGTGATTCAAGTTCATTTCCCGGTTTTTGAAATGGAAAAGGACAAGTGATGTGAATCTTGAAAGGGGTAGAGTGCTGCTAGAACCTGAACTAATAAAAACAGAATCTCGCAAATAGAAACGTAAACTTCTCCTCGGTAAAAATCGTGCGACATTCAGGCTTCATGATCCCCTATAAGGATGAGATCGCACGAGTTCTTGGGTCGAACTTTGCTTATAATATAGGTGAAGGTAAAATCTACCCTACAGGTTCACCCATATTATGAGAATCAGTTCCACTCCGCTTCTCAGAAAAGTGCTTGTGGGGTTCAGTGGAAAATTGATTCGATCGCCGTGAATGAAGTGATGAGTTCGGTTCCATCGCCCTATTAAAAACTAAACACTTATCACACCTTCTTGCATTTTGAGGACACTATTTGAGAAGTTTCGAAAAATTCTCAGTTTATGATCCATAACGTATTGGCAGCGCTCCACCTGCGTCATTATTTTGCATCGGAACTTTTCAAAATTTTAATGACATCGAACACTCTTTATTTCGTACTGCACTGGAACAGACTTGCTAAAATCCCAGATGAAAAAATTGTCAGGTTAGAGCGGCAAAACGACAGCAGTGAAACCGCGATCAACTGGCTGCCCCGAAATCGGTCTTTTTCGCGTGAACACCATTGTTGCATAGTTTGACGGCGCGATGACTGAAAACGCCGGTCGGATGTAGCCGTCGCCAAAGTGTCCAATGTTGTTGCCAAACTCGTCGTAAATGTCCAGAGTTCCATAGGTTACCCAATAGTCGATAAAAATGCCGAGCTTGTAGGGTCCAAGAGCGTGGAGTCCAAACTTGCAATCTTCCGTGGGGGTGCCATAGACGGGGTTAGTTGCAACATCCGCGGGACTCAGAATGTAGGATTGGCCACAATTCGAAACGATGGAGATTAGTGGTGGAACCGAGAGACTCGAACTGGGAAGAACCGCAGTTTTCTCTGGTAGACTGGTGGGAGGAATCTTCTTCTTGCACAGAAAATCCAGCTGGGCCGTGCAGTCTGTACTCGTCCATAGTCCGTTCCCGCTTGTTGAAACATCCATCACAAGACACTGCTTTGAAGAGAAGTCGAGAGGGTCGAGGTAGTTGAAATCCCAATCGGATTGATCGAGCCAGGTGTAGCTGAAAAAGTGGTTATGATATATGAGTTCCCGAAATTTCGCGGTACTCACTTGTTCGGTGATGCTAGTTTCGCTCCAATGAAGACAACCTTGGTATCTGTCCCTTTATACAGCATCTTGATGAAGTCAGTTTCCATTTTGGAGTGTATCGATACCAACTTGAAGCCAGCTCCTCGTTGAGCACACGCCGTCGCTGCCTGTGTGATATCCAGTTTTTGTCCGGTTCCCAAGTTTTTCGATCTCCAGTAACAGTATCCGTTGTAGTTGACATCACATGGACTAGTTGGATACGTGGGCGGAACCTCGCAAACGTATGGGAAGCTTCGAATCGACGGAGAGTTCTGATTGTTGCACGGAACACTTTTCCATTTTCCCATATTCGCTCCAAAACTAGAGGCTACTTCCATCACTGAACACCTTCCCGTCGTCACTAACGGATTCCCGGGCATAAAGTTGTTGTAGGTGTTGGTCCATCCTTCGGGTGTGTTGTTATAGTCATCCCAAAAATTATGAGTGATGCTGTTAGAATAAGAATAAAGGCCAATCCAGATTTCCGCTGCACCTGCGGCATTGGCAAAGCTTGCAATCGCACGGTTGTCCTGAAAACATCATTTAGAAATCTTTTGAGTTTTTGTTAATCTCACAACAGCATTTTTCGCGGTCACCAGTGTCCCACCATGAGATTTGCACGTTTGCTCGGCAGCTGAATGGGTGACAGGGGTTGGAAAGTATTTCAGACAAATTTTCCCATTGATGAGGGTGTAGTCACTACGGCAGACCAGACCAGTTGCGAATGGGAGAAGAGAGAGGAGAAGAAAAAGAGTCTTCATTTTGACTTGGTTTCTGTTGAAGGTAGATGCTCCATTTATACTAAATCAAACTTCCGTCGAAGGTCACAGGTTAACGAAATAATCGTATGCCCGCTGATAAGATCGTCTGGTGTTGGTTGGTCAAGAGGAAGCGTGGGAGTTCGGATGTTACAGACACTTGTACTCCAGAAGGTTCCATCGATGCAAAGGCTTTCTTCTGTCATCCTTTCAAAACTTGACGATACTTCAAAAAGCTTATTGTACATGACTTGATGTTACAGAACTACCTGGTGTCTTATTCTACATGCTTATCATCCCCCCCCCCCC
>LR545821.1:0-61335 GCA_900536305.3 Caenorhabditis sp. 40 LS-2015 | reverse complement strand
ATAAAAGCCTCCCTCTTGGAGGGAGGCCCAAGTCAAGAGGAAACATTCAATCTTTTCCTTTCCTCTTTTCTATACATTTATTGTTATACTTTTACTTGTTATTTCTTTCCTTTAAATAAAGGTTCAATTACCCAAGTTTGAGGACATATCATCAACCAATCTACTGATCTAACCAATCTACCGAATCTAATCTACCGATATCTACCAACTCCACTGATCTATCGAAGCCAATTTAAGGAAGAAGCAACGGGAAAACTGTCAAAATCTTGAATGCAATCCTTCATTATCTTTCATCAGAAATCAAATGCATCTTCCAGTATGATGACAAAGCCGAGCATAGTGACCAGCTACCGAACTGACAGCTGATTGGAAGTTGTTATCCCCACTCGCGGCCACGACACCGACCACATAATGCCGCCCATTTGCATAACGAACCACACTGCCTCCACTGTCTCCCTGAAGTTTCAGACTAGAATTTCATTGTTAGAATTTATATCTTACTGGGCG
The DNA here is from genome assembly GCA_900536305.3 of Caenorhabditis sp. 40 LS-2015. NCBI lineage: Eukaryota > Metazoa > Nematoda > Chromadorea > Rhabditida > Rhabditidae > Caenorhabditis > Caenorhabditis tribulationis. Next base: position 60,828 of record LR545821.1, on the reverse strand, counting down.
AACGTCCACTGTCTTCTGTTTATTCTCGATCACGTAGCCATTCCAATTTCTTCGGGATCTTGTGATCTGAACTCATTAACTCCGATTTTGAATACAAAAGTTCAATGTGATTTTTCATACCTGAAAAAGTCCACTCCGCAGAGCAATCGTTCCTTTTCCGTCTTTGTTTTCGAAATCAATATCTGCAAGATTCCTAACTCACCTGGAAGAGAGCTACAAACTCACTGTTGTGTCCATAAGCAGTCACTCGAGTTGTCAAACCAACCTGCTGAAGTCTCAGATCATCTGTGATGCAAGCTGGGAACACAGAAGAAGTCAGTCGTAAATCCTCCTTCAGCTCCATTATCATGAAGTCGTCGTATTCGCCTCCTTGATGATTGCAGTAGTTGAATAGAACCATCTGAAAAAGTTTACCAGAAGAATGCATCTAACCATGTTTCAAACTAAACCTTGGAAACTCGATTCGAAAGAATTCTATTTTTTGAATCCCGGATATGGTAGTTGTTATTATCCTGTTTCAAGATCATATCGTTTCCACTGAAAGTTTCGAAGGCATTATTGAAGGGAAATCATCGTGAACCTACTCGCAAGTCCGTTTAGATTGTTTCACTGTAGGCGAAGCCGTCTCCGGGCTGTCCATGATACAGTGAGAAGCGAGTAAAACGTGTCTCTGGGAGATCAAAGTTCCAGAACAGAACCCTCCCACATGATGGACTTGCACCGCCCATGGTGCTTTATCTCCACTGATGGGTTGTCCACCCCACAGATGTCCTGAAAACTTGTTTGTTATATGAGATTCAAAACTTTCCCAACTACTTTTCACACTGGTAAACGAGTTCTTTATCTGCGGCAATGTTCCACAGCTCTCCTTCCAGCGTTGGTTCTCCTGCGCACTCAGCGGACGGTCACAGGAGATTCCTCCGAAGAAGAAAAGTAGAAGAAGAAGAAAACGATTCATATGGGAAATATGATGGTTTGAGAGGAGCTCGTTCCTTTTTATGGGCTCTGAAGGAAGCGAGGCAAATCGAATTAGGGTCCATGGGAACGTCAGATGTGGGCATGAAAATGGTTGATTCGATTTGCAGGGTAGAGAATTTTCTGAAATTGTCAGCCTCTCGGGTGGAATTCGTTCAGATCGGCGATTAAGGGAACTTTATTGATAAAGAATTATGGAAGAGCTCTCCCGATTGAAAACACTTCGTTTAAATTTTCGTCCAAAAATACTAATTACTTTCCGAAAAAGCTAATATGTAGAACTTCTTCAAAGCAACCAATTTATGAAATAACTCAGTTCACTATTCCAGAAAACGGACAATACCATGAATACAGTTTACTAAACAACCAAGTTCAATAGAGTCTGAAGATTCTCCAAATTCTTCTTGACTGTGTCGACGTATTCTTTCAGTGGGTGAGTGGGACTACTAGCCCGGACTACTATCCCACTAGTCTTGGACTGCCGTTTTTCGAATCCGATTTCTAGAATTTTCAGAATGCCTTTCTTTTGATCTAATTCTTCACGAGCCAAGTCAATCTTGTTCAAGAGATCCCATTCGTCCACATAAACTTTTGCGATTTTCAATCAGGAGTTGTCGTCGTGTTGATTCCTCACTAATACTGTGGTTTCCAATCTTTGTGCGGAAAGGTTGATAGCAGTTCGCTTTTGATGTCTCCGTAAACCTTGTAATCACTGGAAGGAGCAGAGTCCACAATAGCCGCATTCTGCGTGTTTTTCCATTGTCCTAAAATCAAATATTTTATATTTTTCACACTCTAAACAAACCACAATTTTGTGGATGCAAATCCGTAATGAAGAGAAGTACTCTTAACAGAACTAACTGTACACCGACTTCTGCGCTAAACAGTTAAGTCTGTTCTCAATGAAGACCTTCTCCAGAATTTCAAAGTTATCGTCCCATTTTGTTGCAATGTATCTGAAATATGCAAAAATCTATGTATACGCAAATCTGTAAAATCCATACGTTCCCGTCTTTGTTCCGGTGATCTTTCTCGGTGGAATTATGTGAGGTTGGGGGCTGACGTTGATCAATGCTAATAATTTATAACAGAGGAATTCGGAGATGTCCGGCTCCTGGCCTGAGCTCCTGCCTCTTGGCCCAAAATGGTGACACCTATACAGAAATGGATCTTGAATGAATGAATAGAAAACATACTTCACGTTGTACTTTGACACATTATCTTCTCCATGAATCTTCACAAAAGCAAGTGTGTTGGTTGGCTTTCCTCCGAAGACCGGGTCTCGTTTTCCAAAACGACAAGAGAATGTGGAGTCGTTGTTGTCTCTTCTCTGATCATGGAGTTCGCAGAAGTACTGCTCCGTGGTTTCACGAATCAATTCCACGTCACCATCGGTCCAACCTGCCACTTTGGCATGATTCCGTCTCCGTGCTGTGAACGGAGACACTGAAGAACCCGTTTTTGTTCAGACGTTCTTGAATTTCAACTGCTTTTTTTGCGTTTTCAACTATGTTTGCTTCCTGCTTCAACACTAGGTCCACATATGCTTTGTAGTCATGTCACCATGGAAGATCGGCATGATTCTGAAAAACACTTGAGAGTAATTTTGCAAACTGAACTACTGAATGAGCGAGAAAATGATAGTCTTTACGTCTTCGTGACTTCATTTTCAGACAGATCGAAGAGTATGCAAAAAGGAACGATACATCTGCCATTTTCAAGTTGAGGCCGAAATGGAACAAAATGTTTAAAACATGTTCTGTTTCAATGCATCACAAAGTTTCAATCGAATTATTCGAACGGTTAGTAACTGCTTGTGACCTTTTTTTTGATGAATCGGAAATCTAAATAGAAGGGTATCATTGCCAGATATCTAGAAATGAACTGTTTAGAAACGAAAAGCGGTTGGTTCGATTTGCAGGGTAGAGTGTTTGTTGTCAGTCTCTCGGCTGGAATCTGTTCAGATGGTCGATTAAGGGAACTTTATTGATAGAACATCCAAGATATTATTATTGTTTTGTGGAAAGAAAAAGACATGACATCACAGAAAAAGATCAGAAACTAAAAACACATCTAGCTTTCTAGAAAGCTGTAATCAAGTTTAAAGTCAATAATTCCTATCAGCAAGTCACGAAAGGGCCTTGGGCCATGGGAAAAAGAAATCATCAGATTTGAAATATTTAAAAATACAATAAATGAGTTTTTAAGATATTAGAAAATAATCAAACAAGATGGGAAATGGGGGTCATCAGATTAAAGAGTATTAGGAGAGCTCGAAAGCAGATATTAATTTTTGATTGGGGGGAGGATGTCTATATAATACTGGAGAACGGAGAGAGAGATCTTGAAGTTCGTGTTCTAGTCCGAATCGTCGTTCTTCTTCTTGCTTGCGGCAAGACGAGCCGATGGTGGCGCTCCGCTCATGCGAGCACGTCCGTTGGCTGGACGCTTGGCTGGACGACGGTCCTCCTCGCTACCCGAGTCTTCGTCGTTATCGGCGGTCGCCTTCTGAAGAATTAGAGTATGAAAATTCTAGGCCCCAACTCTTCTGTCTTCTTACCTTCGCTCCTTTCTTCTTCCCCTCCTCCTCATCTCCCGAGTCATCAGCATCAACTGGAGCTGGCTTGCGAGCCGAAGCTCTCGTCGGCTTGGCCGTCTTCTTGGCTGGCGCTGTCTTCTTGACGACCTTCTTTCCGTAGTCGGCGTCATCATCGTAGGTGCGCTTGGTAGCACGTCCTTTTTTGGTGGAAGCGGCAGGCTTCCCCTCGTCTTCCTCATCAGCCTCGTACTCCGGATCCTCCTCCTCTTCTTCCTTATCGTCTTCGGACTCGGCAGCCGGGGCGTCCAGTGGCTTCTTGGCGGCACGAACGGCTCGGCCGGACTTGGTCACGGCGATGACCTTCTTCTCGGAAGCAGAGGCAGACGCTGCTGACTTCTCGGAGGAAGACGTTCCCCTGAAATGAGGAGAGTGGTTTAGAAGGCTTAGGTACGTTCTTGAGAATCCTAGAACATTTTGAGGCTTTGGGGACCTTCTACGTTTTGACGTTTCGAGACTCACTATCAGTGGAGAGAGAATGGAAATATAGAGGATTCTAGGATAGTTCAAAAGTATTGTGGCAAGTTCTAGAAGGTGAGTAAAGCAAGCTTTGAAAGACTTTCGGAGGCTCAACAATCTTGGTCCTATCTGCTGAACTTCGAAGATCCTCAGTGACCAAAAACACATGCCTGACCTTGACTCTTAGGCCCCCTGCTTCATCGATGAACCGGTTTAACTTACTCGACTTTCTTCTCGGCCTTCGGCTCCTCAACCACATCGGTCGGCTCCTCGACAACCGGCTCCGGGGCTTCCGACTCGGTTGGCTCGACGGCGGTGGCAGCCGGTGCTGCTGCGGCTGGCTTGGCAGTTCCTCTCTTCTTTGGTGGCATCTGGAAGAACTTTGATTTTTCTGGGGTCGAAACCTTCAAGAGCGTTAGAAATACGGAAATTAAAGACAAGGAGGAATGAGAAAGCGAGGAGTGAAAAAGGGCAAGTGAAATAGGGCGGAGCTTCACTTCTCGCGGTTGCCATGACCACCGGGACCCGCCTCTCCCGTCCATATCTTTTCGTAGAAGTTTCGGGACTTGACAAGGAGCTGGATTGAGTAAGAGAGAGAGCGAGGGAAGAAAAATGAAGAGGCGGACTAAATGTCAAAATGAGAGTCGAGTAATAGGGCGATGGGTGGAGAGAGAGAAAGAAAGAGGAATGGACAAATGGCTCACCATCGAAAAAGGAGTGAGAGCAAGAAGAGATGAGTTTTGTGTGGCCACGAGCCACGAGACGGAGTGGAGAGATTACGGACGGTAGGGGGGATAGAGCAGAGAAAATGAGAGAGAAGGAAACACACATTCTAATTTGGTGGTGTAGCGGTGGTGTGAATAAATGCGAATGTGTTGACGGGGCGAGGAAATGAGTGTGAATGAGATGAGGGTGGCGAGAGGGAGCAGAGAGTAAAAGCGATATGGGATAGAGAAGAACAATCTAGAAAATGTAAAGAAGTCTTGAGAAAAAAGAACAACATTTGAATGAGCGTTCCGCGGTTCGGCTTTGGATTCAAAACTTTGCCGCTCCAGTAGATCAAAAATTTGACCTTTGATGTTGGGTCAATTTGATCTACCAGTGATTTTTGCGTGCATGGTCGAAACTCGAAAGTCGACAGGGAAAAAAAGTCTGGAAGAAAAAAGGACACCGTTGATCTACAAGTGAAAAAAAAACGCGCGTAAAATTTTGCACTGAAGATTCTAGATAAGAACGGCGTTTTCGATCTTCGATGCAAAATTTCGCGCGCTTTTTTAGAACTGGTAGATCAAGGTGAACACGAGATCAAAATCAAAATGTCGGATTTTCGGTTTGTCCGTGGCAAGAAAGTATTGAAACATCAACGGAGACTATCCAGTAATTCAAGTCTGAAGCAGCTTTGAATGGTTTCTTCGTCAGATCTTATAGACTTTGGACGCAACAGGAATGATTGAGTTTTTGATCTCCCCTTTGAAAAAAATACGCGCGAATAAGTTGTTGCTGAAATTTGAAATTGAACGGGTCCTCTCGGTAATCTATCTGATTTTAAGAAGAACTGTTGTGTTCTTAATAGACTTATCGTTGAAACTCGATTCAAAATGAGGTCTACCATGATTATTCAAACCAGAGAAACCCCCTCGAAAAAATCCGAAATCGACAACTGTCCATTTTTTCTAGCGCCAAGAGATCAAGAAATAGTACAAACTCATAATCAAATTGCATTTGCGCTCGCTCCAACCAAGGACAAAAAACCAAGTGACGAACGCATTGGCAACATTTTTTTTATCACGCGTCTATTTGTATTTGTGTCACCTCTACTCCCTAAAGCATCCTCTTCTTCCTCTCTTCTTCTTTTTCTTCTTGAACGTTGTATGTACTACTAACAGAAGAAGAAGAAGAAGAAGAAGAAGAAGAAGAAGGAGAAGGCGAGGAAGAATGAAAAGAGACACCTAACCACGAAGAGATGGAGAGATACAGACGGTCAAACGTGTGTTGGCACTGTGCCAGCGTGTACATGCAGCATAACTATCTTGGCGTCGTGCCAAGATACGCATGCTTCGGGAGAAGTACGTACAACACAAACTCTAATTTCACATTATTGTTCAGTGAAGCAAAATATCAAAACGAACTTGTTGGAGCATGAGCAAGAATATGATGCATTAGAATGTAGCGTCATCGGATAAGGTATCTTCACAAACAACAACAGCATAACTGATTTCAGAGTCATTTTCAAAAATAGTTGTCAACTCCAAAAATGAAGAACTATAGTTGGTAAACACACCCATCAATTTTCAAGAAAATCGGGTGGTCCTAACATAGTTGTTCAATCGCTGAAAGTTTACCATTTTGCACTAAAATCCAATCAAACTTGATAAACTTCTGAGCGGTCCCAACTAACCTTGGCGACATTGAAAATCGGAGCTTCATTCGGGATTTTGCAAGTGTTTTGGGTGTCATCCTTGTCACTGTCGGACCGACAATACCAGCCAAACATTATCACTGATCAATTCAATCTTTTTACTTCTCACAGCCGACAACTTCTTGAGCTCTTCAAAGTTAGAAACGATGACTGGAGGCTGCGTTTGAAGTCGGACAACCATTCTTCTAGCCTGTCGGATTCCTTCCATGACCTTAAATGTTAGCCTATTAGCCTTAACTGTGATCTCCCTTCACACTGGAGCGAGTCTACTCGGTGTTCTCATCAACAATTTTTACAAGAAAAATTCATTACCGATTCAGAGAAAATTAAAGCGCATTACAAGAAAAGAAAAACAACAAAAAACAAGACTGAAAAAGATACAATTAAATAGCCGGACATCCATGACGATTGACATCTCCATAGACATCGAACTTCTCGACGTCCACTTGCTTCTTGCGACGAATCATCTTACGATCCTTCTTCAGTCCGAAGCTGATGAATCTGACACATCCGACGAACGGCTTTTGAGTGGTGATGCCCTTATTGGTGACGCCTTCTGGAAGTCCTCCGAAGTAGAGTGGATCCTTGGTGAGCACCTCGGCCTTGGTCTTCTTCATCATCTTGATTTGGACTTTCCCGTTGACCGTGACAGTGAGCAGATGGCGTTTCTTGGAGATCTGAAAACTTAGATTTAGTAAAAGAAACTTCTCGGGAACTCTTACCTTGAAAGATTGCCATTGTCCATCACAATACTCGTTGGCGGTTATTGGATGATGCCAGAGCTCCTCGCTTCCCGCAGCACTTCCCACTGTAGTCTTGATGGATCCATTGACGAACTCCACAGTGACATACTCCAAAACTCCCACCGAGAACAAGACACCATCCTTCATTCTCGGTCTAATCTCCACCTCCAATCCGAACATCTGTCCAACTTCATAGTCCTTCTGCACAATCGCATATCCTCCGGCCTTTCCAAAGTACATTCCAGGCTCACTGAACTGCGAGCACTGCTCCACTCCGAATTCCTTTCCGTTGTTCAAGCTCTTTCCATTCAGACGGAAGTCCTTGATGCATCCACTGAACTGAGAGCGAACGCCCGCAACCAAGGTTCTGATGTGGCTGGCGAGGTCGGATGGAACTCCTCCGACGTAGAATGGTGGCTGAGTTTCGATGAGGTCCTCGTTCTGGTTGGTCGTTCCGTCTGCTTCAAACGAGCTGTCATCCACGATGAGATGGGCATCCTTTCCGCGTCTGGAGACCTTGATGGAATGCCAGCGACCGTCGATGATAGAGGCGTCGGATTTGATGACCACCTTTCCGGATCCGGTGTCATAGGCGAAGACCACACGTCCATGCTCGAGAAGCACTGCGATGTAGTCGGTGCGTTTCGCGTTGGTAGCGATGAAGACGATTCCGTTGTCCGAGGTTGGACGGATCTTGAATGTGAACTCTCCGCTCTTATCGATAGCATCCGGAATGACATCGTACTCAATTCTGCTGTGTTGTTGGGTTCCAAAGTTGAATCCTTCGGCGTCTTCGAATTGAACCAGTGCGTCTTCTGGCAGACTGCAGTGACCATCAGGTCTCACCTGGAATTTCAGAAAAGTTGTACGGTTAGAAGCACAGATAATAGGAACTGAAAGAACTGAAAGAGCAAGGCTGGAGAGGTTAGCTTAAACTGAGGAATAGGGATAGCAGACAGATAGAACTGAAAGTGAGTTAGATAGAACTGAGATTTTTCTCACTGATAGATCAACAGATTCGAAGTGATCTGGGAAATCGAACGACGACTCTCGTTTGGAGTTTGGTGCTACGTAAATCGGCTGGTCTTTTATCTTGAAAGATTCTTTTTTGAATTCTATTATAGATCTGAAAAAGAATCAATATGCTCACCTCTGCTGGCTCCTCAGTCGTTGGCTCTTCTGTAGTGGTGGTTGTCGTGGTGGTCTCCTCCTCCTCATCGTCATTTGGAAGGACAGCAACATCCGACTCATTTGGCGCAGATGTAGTCGTTGTGGTAGTCTGAGCAGCCACATTTTCATCATCACTCAATGAGCATCCATTCAAAGAGATCTCCTTGATGTCGGCCTTGATGAAGTCGAGAAGCTTTCCGTTGAGAGTCACGTCTCCAATGCAACCAACAAACGACGGGGTCTTTCCTGTCTTTCCGAAGGACGCGGACAAGAAGCTGGCATCTGGGTTGTAGTCATCTGCATGCTTTCGCTCGACCTCGTTGGAGAACGAGTCGTCAGCATCAATTCTGATGACGTGCTTTGACTTTCTGATGGAAACGTAATGCCATCTCTCATCCGGAGAGGCGGCGAGTTCAAGGGTAGCCACGTCTTGTCCACAGGTGACCTCCAGAATTCCGTCCTCGTTGATAGTGACGCCAAGCACAGAATCCTCATCATCGTTGACAGTGAAGACTGAGGATGGCTGACGGATGGATCTGGTTTTAAACTTGAAGGTTACAGACACATCTTCAGAGAATTCGGTAGCATTATTGAACTCCGCGGTGGTTCTATCGGACAAGAAGGACACAGTTCGGACGGTGCGGAGTGGGCATCCACTTCTGACTCCCTTCGCCGAATGCGATGCTTCCAAGTCGACTTCATCGGATCCGAGCTTCACTTGTTTGACGCATCCACGCAGTGGAACCATCGAAGTTCTAACCGAGAGTCCAGATGGAGTTCCTCCAATGTAGAGGAACTCGGTGACAGACATCTCCGTGTCCTTTCCAGGTACGTCTCCCTCGAGCACCTCGGCCTCTCCATCGACATTGATTTTGACGTGTTTCTGGAAAAAAAACAGTTTAGTTTGGTTGGAGTGATACGGTGTTTGTAGTCTGCTCTCAGATTCGGCAAAAGCTTTCTCCTTAATTAAAGGATACCGAATTCGGGTCCATGCGCACGAGATAATCCTATGGGGGAAACAGCAATTATTTCTTCGGAAATTTTGTTTACTCTGTGAGAGCAGAGAGGGCTCATGTGTCATATGAGGCAGGTGGATAGGGAGGATAAGGTTTTTCGAAGGTTTACAAGGAATTTCAAAATTTGCAAAATCAAAAAAGAAACAAATCATAACGCAGCACTGGAAGCTAAAGGTGTCGGAAGTTATCATGGTTCCTGCTTAAATTATCGAGATCAACATGAGAACTAGGGACTCCAGAAGTCTATCTGACACTTGACTCACCTCCTCTCTAACAATCGAAACCGTGTGCCACTTTCCATCGTTGAAACTCGAAGCCTCGGTCATCCATTGCTCAGGTCCGGATCCCAAGTCCACCGACAGCTTCACCTTTCCTTCCGACAATTCCAGAGCCATGAAGTCTCTATCCTTTCCAACGTAGAACAACAATCCTTGTGGAGAGAACGTCAAGAAGGACAACGAGATCTTGGTGGCCTTTCTCGGATTCCAATGACTTGGCTTGTAAGAAGTGTATCCCTCTCCATCGAGAGAAATCACGAGTTCATCGGTGTTGTCGGAGATCTTCGGCTTCTTCTGGGCTCCAGTCACGTTGATGTTACCCTTTTCGCGAGTATTCCAGAGTCCCACGGTCTCTCCGTGAAGTTTCAGAAGCTCGATGTCTCCGACGAAATCGCGGTTGTACAGGGTCTTGGAGATCTGAAAATTTGACTCGTTATTAATGAAAAAACACTGAAAATCTCACTCTAGCAGATGGCGGGATTCCTCCAACAAACATTCTCGAACTCTGTTGATTCAAATTGAGCACACTCTTATTTCCTCCGGCAACTGCGCTCTTCGTCTCGGCAGTTTCCAAACTGTTCGGTTTCGAGATGGTCACATTGACAGTCTTTCCGATTCTCTCAATATGCAGTCGTCTCCATAATCCATCATTCACCGGCGTCTCCAATTTCACAACAGCCGGAGCATCTCCCAAATCCACAGTAATCTTCGGGCGACCATACTCGATTTCAGCAGCGACAAAGTCAGCAGTCGGCACCGCACGACTTCCAACAGCAGTCTCTTCGTTTCCAAAGAACAATGGAATTCCGTGTTGCTCCTCAGTGCGGAAGTAGAAGGAGATATCGGCGTGAGCAGCGGATCTGGTGACCTTTTGTGGGATATTGAGATCCAAAGAGGATTCCTTCTGGAAGTGAGCACCAAGCTTGATCTTGTTAGCGGCATTTCTAGCGACAGCAATCATCTCCTTGACCTGAGCAACCTTATCACTGATCGATTCGACCTTTCCACTTCTAACAGCCGACAACTTCTTGAGCTCTTCGAACTTAGAAGCGATGACTGGAGCTAACGTTTGAAGTTGGACAGCGTTTCTTCTAGCCAATCTGATTCCCTCCATAGCACTATTAGCCTTGTCCGTAATCTCTTCAGCCTTTCCAGCAATCTCCTTGATCTTGGATCTGGTCTCCTCGATGTTCTGATCAACTTCAGCCTTCAAGTTTCCAATCTCCTTCACCTTATCGTCAATCACATCCAAGTCTTCCTTGTTGTACTTTGGAATTCCATTCTTCACAGCATCCTTTCTTTTTCTCAACTTGTCAGCCAACTCTGTCAACTGCTCCAGTTGCTTCTTGAGCTTCGCAGCCTCCTTCACATCTTGAGCGACGCTCTTGGTAAGCTCGGCGACCTTATCCTTGGTTTCCTGGGTCATTGGTTTCTCCTTAGCAGCTTGGAGGGCTTCGGTGTAGTCGGTCTCCTGTTGAAGAAGCTCGAAAGCCTTGTCAATCTTCTCCTTGGCATCTCGGAGGGTGTCGGTGAGGTTGGAGTAGGCGTTGGCAGCCTCCACAGCACGATCCGCGTTGTCCTTGTTGTTATCGAAAGACTCTCTAAGTGAAACGGATTGGAGGCGCATCTCATGAGCCTTCGCATTCATCAACTGCATGTCAACTGGCTTCTCATCTCTTCTCACTCTCTTCTTGGCGGCTTCCAATTGTTCAGCAACATCATTTCTGGTCTCATTCAAACTGTTGACGGCTTGAATCATGGATTCACGAGAATCCTTGAGGCTTTCGGTGACGTTTCCAATAGCAACATTGATCTTCTGGAACTCCTCCTTGACAGTCTCGACGCGTTCGAGGTCATCAGAGATGGCAGCGACGAGGTTTTGAACCTTGGCGAGTTGGAGCATCTTGGCGAGATTGTTGGCCTTATCGCTCTTCGACTTTGATTCCTTGAGAAGCTGTTGAGCACTATTCAAATAAGCAGCAAGTTCTTCTGCCTTCTTCTTCTGAGCCTCCAGAGACTTCTGTTGTTTCTCCAGCTTCTCCGTCTCCTCTTGAATCTTATCTTGAACCTCCTTGAGCTTTCCTGGCACAATATTCGCCTTCTCCGGATATGGATCAGCAGACGTGGCTTCAAGAGTCATCAGAGTCTCCTCTGCCTCTCTCAAAAGCCTCGGATCGACGTTGACGGCCTTGGAAGAGGATCCGATGGCGAGGGCGATTTCAGCAAGGCTTCGAACACTTTGACGAGCTCTGTGAGCCTTCTTCATGACGTCATTCAGGAACTCGGTTCCATTAACAGTCAGGCTCTTGGAGGAGATGGCAGAGTTGTTGGAGAGCATTTTGGTTCTCACAAGTTTGTGCAGGATTTGAGTGGAGTTTGTGAGGATATCAGAAGCGTCTCCGAAGAAGTTGCCGAACGAGTTCTCCTCATCATTGAGCATCTTGGTGATCTCACTGATGTCATTGAACTCCTTCTTGTTTCTGGCGAGACGAGCACCAACGATAGTGGCAGATGAGATGTTGGCGATGGCGGTTCCAAGAACGTCAATTTCCAATTCCAAGTTGTCGACATCTCCAATCAAGTGGTGCACACACTCGTCACATCTTCGGCATCCGTGAACCGGGATTCTGAGGTACGACGGAAGGCACTGGTCACATCTGGATCCCGTAGCTCCTTCTTGGCAATGACACTGTCCAGTTCTCACATCACAAACGGTTCCCATCGAGAGATCCGACTCGCAGTCACACTTGTCACATCCGTGCTCTCCATAGTTCCAGTATCCATGCTCACACTGCTCGCATCTCATTCCAGAAGCTCCCGGGCGGCAAGTACACTGTCCATTCTCCACGTTGCATTGGGTGTTGAAGGCGGCGGTTCCACAGTGGCAAGCCTGGCATCCTTGGCACTTCGAGAATCCCCAATGATCCGGTTTGCATCTGTCACAGGAGTCTCCCTCGACGTTGGTCTTGCATTCACATCCTCCGCTCTTGTTGTCGCAGTATTGGGATCCACACTGGTCACACTCGCAGGAAGAGCAGTTCTTCGCGGAAACTGCGTCTCCGTAGAACCATTGAGCACACCATTCACAGTGTCTTCCATCAGTGTTCTGCTCGCAGAGGTAACAGTCTCCACTGACTGGATGGCAGGCACGGGAATCGGTCAAGTTGTTGTTTCCGTTACATTGGCAAGGTTCACAGGATCCTCCGACTTGCTGCGGTTGTCCGAAGTATCCAGCAGCACATCTATCACATCTGTCTCCGGTGTACCCTGGTTTGCAGTTACATTGGAGCAATTGTCCCTCTTCGGATACATCGCAAGACTTGGCAAAGTTGTTCGATGGAGCGAATGGGCAGGCACAAGCCATGCAATCGTATGGAGATCCGTTGGTAGCGTTTCCGTAATGTCCCTCATCACAGAACTCGCAGTGATCTCCATGAGTGTTGTGCTCACAATCGGTACAGATTCCAGTGTCTGGATCGCAGGTGGCAGAGTGTCCGTTGCATTCACATGGCACGCAGGCTCCCAAGAAGCTTCCCGAAGAGACCCGATGGTATCCAGAAGCGCAGAGTTGGCAGGATGGTCCGGTGTATGGAGCTGGGCATTGACACTGCTCCACTGAGGAAGCCTTGATCACAGAGTCAGCTCCATTTGGCTCAGAGACTTCGAGTCCAAACTCGTAGAGTGTGCTGGTCTTCGGATGATCAAAGTAGGAAGCCTTCAAGGTGATGTTCTGGAGAGAGTGAAGCACCTTCATGAGCTCCTCTCTAGTCACTGGCTTTCCTTCGGTGGTCTGGAAGTTCTCTGGAACAAGCTTGCACCTGACGGTGAACTGCTCCTCTGGGTTGGTTGGTTGCTCGGTGGCCCAGTGCTCGATAGTCATGTTGGCTCCAGTGAGACGAATGTCTGCATCACTGTTCATCTTCTTCTTTCCAGCACGTGGAACGGTGGACAGTTTGAAAGTGAGTTTGAGTCCGTAGCTAGTGGTGTAGTCCTTGGTGACGACCGGAACGATGAAGTAGACAGAATTCGGGGAGATTTCCTCGGAGGTGTAGAGGACAGTGTCATCCTTGTTGTCAACCATACCACTGTCATCAGTCGTAAGGAAGGAACCCATGTCGACGGACATCTGAAAGTACACTTTGAGATACACTTTGAGATTCTCCTTTAGTAGACCGACACCTACTGTCCGTCACTTTGACCAAACTTATCTCGGTTCCTGTGACAGACATCAAAAAGTGTCCAAATACAGAAATGTACCTCACGTGGAGTTCAACATTTTGTCAGCTGACAACTTTTTCCTAACTGTCATGAGAACCTAGATAAATCTTATCAAAATAGTGGTTCCGGTTCAATAGGGTACGTTCTGAGTTACTTACCGTAGTAACTGGATACATGCTGGATCTGCAACTGTCGGTGACTCCGAAGCAGAAGCAGTTGACGCATCCGAGTGGATTCTCCGCGGACAAATCGAACGTTCCAGCCTTACAAGCCTCACATCTCGCTCCATACACATTCTCCTTACACTTGCACTGCGCATTCGTTGCATCACAGATCTCCTCAGTGGTTCCGTCTCGGTTGCAAGAGCATCCATAGCAATGTGGGAATCCGTAGAATCCAGCCAAGCAACGGTCACACTGCCGTCCACCCATCGACTCTCTACACAAACATTGTCCGGATTCTGGGTCGCAGACGAGGTTTCCTCCCTCCGATCCTTGTGGATGACATCCACACTTTTGGCATCCGATGAGCGGGTCGTATCCGAAGGCGTTGGAAACGCAACGATCGCAGGATTGTCCTTCGACGTGTGGCGGGCAGAAGCATTGTCCGGTGCGCTCGTCGCATTGTTGGCCAGCGTTGCAAGAGCATTCTGGAAGGAATTATTATGAATGAATGCCAAACTCGGAAACTTACTAATACATTCTGGGAAGTTGTAGTATCCCGGCGCACAACGTTCACATCTTCTTCCGATCACATTCGGTTTACACTTGCACTGTCCTCCGTACTCCTCACACTGGAATGATTCGGATCCCTGAGCAACACAATCACACGACAAAGCTGCCGAGTTGAAGTCGGTGGTCAAGGAGAAGATCTTCTGTTTGCAGAAGTCACTGACGGCTTCCGGATGATTCTTCAGATTCTCCTCAGAGCACTCCTTCAAAAATTCGGTAGAGAGATCCAGGGCGAGTGGCTCCATGAGCTTATCCTTGAACGAGTTGTATGGAACGGCGGTGATGGAATCGATGTAGATCGGGCCCTTTTGGCTGGCGTTGTGGTAGAAGGTGGCGGTGTATTTGTCATCCATGAAGAACTGGATGACTTCTGGACGCTCCTTGTCGCGAATCAAAGCACGGCATCCACTGATCGATGGGCAGAAGGCGAGAGGGACGGTGGCTGAAAACCCGGAGTTGCGGAAATGGAAACATGGATAGAGTTAGTGCAGAAGACAGACAGGGGACGGACATCGGAGGCACTATTCTTTTTCTGTTGAAGCTTTGCTCTTGGTTAGTTCACAAAAGCTATGAACTACGAAACAGAAAGCTAGAAACTACAAACTCCAAACAACACGAATCGAACAAACCATTGAAAAGGAATCTCGACGAGTACTTGTTGTCTGAAAAAGAGTATGAGGTGATTGGGGGTACCGGGGTGCACAGGGTGGAATGAAACATTGGGTGATACTTGCAGTGCAAAAGTGCTCAGAGCTCTTCGATACGATTCTGATGGTGCAAAGTGCATTTTTTGTGAAAGACAAAGTGATAGTGGAATCCTGAAACAGGGGTGGAAAAGTGCGAAAGAAAAACAAACAACATGCGAACGAGTTGCACGAGTCACCCTGGAAGTAGTGCTCGTTTTGGAGCAGAACGTCGATGTCGAGCGGTGTGTTGTCCGGGTTGAAGTAGTGGACCAAGAACATGTAGTGTCCGCGGGTGGGCACTACTCCAGAGATCTCGATGGTGGCCTGGAAATGGGAGGTTTAGAGATAACCAAAGATCCTAAGCCTACCTGAGACTCGTCCAATGGAACCACTCTCATCTCCTTTGAGTTGGACACCGGGAATGGAAGCTTGTCTCCCAAAATCGACTTCTCCATATTTGGCCCAGCCTCGGCTTCAGTCACCACTGACTCAGACGCTGGTGGGTAGGATTGTGGAACGCACCGTCCGTCCTTTCGGATGCAGACAGGGACCTGAAACAAGACAAATCCAAACTCAGAAATCTCTTCTGAATGACCTGCCTGTTGCAAGTACTCCGAACTGAAATCATCCTTCTTGATCAAGTGCACGGCGGCCAGTCCGAACTCATGGTTTGGCTGAATGTTGAGCCTCACGGTGGCCTCTCCCTTCTCGAGTGGAATGAATGGGATGGTGCCTCCAGAAGAGACCAGTTCACGGCAGAAGGTTGCGTATGGGCAATGGTGAATCACCACATTTCCAGTCATCACATCCTTGTCTGCCTGAGCAACTCCAACTCCAACATTTCCATCGGTCTCTTCTCTATTGTGATACTCAATGACAACGACGTATTCGCCAGTCTCCGGAACATCCAACTTGGCTTCCACGGTTCTCGGATTCTCATCAGCACGAACGAATCCAGCTGGACCGGTGATCTCGGATGGTAGGATCTCAACTGGCACCAACTCCAGTGGAGTGAGCGATCCATCTTCATTGACATAGTTGAACGGAACCTTCTCCATGTCTACGAACACTCGAGAGCTGGCGGGAATCGGTGGGTAGATCAAATCGACGCAAGTGGTGTTCTTGGTGGAGTGAGAGAGACATGGCTGTGGAGCACGTTGACGAAGAGCCGATCCTTCGTAATACTCGGCTGGAAGAACCACGACGTAGTCCAAGAAGAGCCGCTGCTTGGTGGAAATCGCAAGCGACCATTTTCCAGGATTCAAGACGAATGGTTTTCCATCGACGGTGATCTCCTTCATCGCTGGCAAATCTCCAGGAGCGAAGGTGGCCTTTCCGGACTGCTCGACGTCATGAGTATGGGTGAATCGAGGGGCAATGGAAACGGTGGCAGTGATCGGGACTGGTGTCGGGTTACGGTAGCGGAAGAGGAGACGGTAGACACTGGCTTTGGAAATGTCCACATCGATGAGAATCTTCTCTTGGATTGGCGAGAAGACCGCGTATCCTCTCCACGAGAAATTGACGAATTGCTCAGGATCCACCGCAAATCTTACTGGTCTCTGATCCTCGGTATGAGCATCCTCGGCCTCGTATTGGTTGTGCCAGAGAGTAGGGAAGTAGTGGTTCTCGATGGGGCGGTCGCAACGGAGTCCAGTGACTCTTGGACGACACTTACACTGTCCAGAGTTGATGTCACATTCAGCGCGAAGAGCGCCTCCGATGTCACAGTGGCAGGATTCACATCCGAGTTGGTTGTAGCTGTTCAATCTGTAGAATCCATCGGCGCACTGATCGCACGATCTTCCAGCCGCGTTCTTCTTACACATACACTGTCCAGACTTCAAGTCACACGTGTTCAATCCAGAGATGGTTCCATTGGTGTTACACTCGCAACTTCTGCATCCATCCTCATGGTGGTATTGGAGGTCCCAGAATGTTGGTTTACACTGGTCGCAGATTCTTCCGGTGACGTGCTTTCTGCAGGAGCAGAGCTCTCCCGGCGACACTTTATCGCATCCTTGGAAGTCGCGAGTCACGCCAGACGGGTTGCAGTTGCACTCCTCGCAGACCGGGAAGTTGTAGAAGTTGGGCTTGCATCGATCGCATCTCTCTCCCTCGAAGTTGCCCTTACAGTAGCACTGTCCATTGCCATCACAAGTTTGTCCCTTGGCTCCAGCGACAAGACACTCGCATCCACGGCAGTCTGGATAGTTGTAGAATCCAGCGGCGCACTTGTCGCAAGTTCTTCCCGTGAAGTTTCCGTTGCACGGACATTGGCCAGACGTCGAGTCGCATTCTGGAGAAGTGATTCCGGCTCCATCACAGGCGCAAGCCTTGCAGTTCGGGTATCCGTAGTAGGCGATGTCGCAACGATCGCATTTGTCGCCGGCGAATCCTTCCTTGCAGAGGCACTGACCGGTGGTTTGGTCGCAGACTCCTCCTTCGGTTCCCATAGGGTCACAGTTGCAGACTGAAACGTTCAAGAATCAGAATCAAAGTCCGAGTGGAATGTGGTGCCGGTCTACTTATTAGAGTGAATGCGGTATATGGACTGTATGTCCCTTGTCCCTCAAACCGCGTGTTCCCACAACTTACATTTACAATCATCTCCAAAGTATCCAACTTGGCACTTGTCACAGGACAAACCAGCATACGCAGGCTTGCACTCGCACTGTCCAGTCGTTGGCGAGCAATTCTTGTTCTCCGATCCGATATCATCACAGACACAGTCGACACATCCAGCAGTCACATTTGTGAATCCAGCGGAGCACGTGTCGCAGAACTGTCCTCCGAATCCTGGCTTACACGGACACTGTCCGTCTTCTGGGATACAAACGTCTCCGGCTGTTCCATTGACGAAGCATTCGCATGGCTTGCATGCCGGCGGATCGTAGTATCCCGGAGCACACTTGTCACAGTTCTCTCCGACAAATCTAGCCTGGCACTCGCACTTTCCAGTACCCTCTGCACACGATCCGGTGTGCTTGTCTGGGTCGCAATCGCAAGCCTTGCATGGCTGTGGCTCATCCCAAGTGGCTCCCTCTGGACGGAAGTATCCGTAGGAGCACTTGTTACAGTTGATTCCCTCGGTGTTGTCTCTGCAGTTGACGCAGACACCTCCTCCCTCGTAGTTTCCTTGAGAGTCGATGGATTGCTTGTTGAGGTCCACTTGCTCATCGTAGTAACACTCGTTGGATCTTCCGAAGCAGTTGCAAGCCTCGCAGGTGAAGTTCTTATGGGCAGTGGCAGGTTCCCATTGCTTCTGAACGTATCCAGGGCAGCATCTCTCGCACATGTCTCCACAGGTGTTGTGCTCACAGCGGCAGAGAAGAGATTTTGGTCTTTGCGAATCGAGGATGTCACAGGTGACGGCGTGACCGTTGCAAACACAACGTCCTCCGATCATGATTTCCTTGATGGCGTAGAAGTACTGAAAAAAGGTAACCACATTGATTCTCAGCCAAATGCACTCACTCTTCTAGTCACTGTTGGGTCTCTCCACTCATTGAATTCCATCAAGTGTCCTTGCAAAGTTCTTGTTCCAAGAAGTCTGAGCCTGATGTTAGTGGCTCTTGTGAAGTTTTGAAGGACTTCAGAGGTGGCGAATTTCAGGGATCCAGGACGGTTTTCCAAAATCTTAATGACCATTTCAGCGTTTTCCAGTGGTTGCAAAAGAGCTTGATCGGTACGACAAGTCACAGAATCGTCCTCAGAGATCGGAGAAAGCGACTCCACTCCGAATCTTCTCATACACTCGGCGGCATTCTCCGCAAAATGGAACCACGGTTTGTAGGTCTTTCCGTGATCCGTGGATCTCTCCAGAACCCAACTTCCCGGACGCGGACTGTTGGCCATCTGAATCCAAACGTAGGCGACGTGGAACTCCTGCTCCAAGTCGATGGTGATGTTGATCTCGTTGTGCTGAAGACCACGGGAGAGCGGCGGCGACATCCACCAGCTGTTGTTTCCGTCGACCATGTTGGATGCGGGGTGAGAGTTCTCGTTTCCAGCATTGCAAAGACCGCATCCATGACCACCACGGACGATCGGGTTGTCGTGGGACCAGGAGCGTTGTTGGTCGTCTTCTTGATAGGAGTAGGAGTTGAGCGGGGTGTATTGGGAGGATCCTGTAATGTGTTGGAGTTGCTAAAGCTTCTCAAAATGGTAGTTTGTAGATTTCAGAATGATGTGGATATCGGCGGATAAATTTAGCTGTCTGTCACTTTGACCAAATTTATCTCGATTCCTGTAACAGATATCGAAAAGCTGTCAATATACAAAATGTTCATGACAACATGATCAACATTTTTGCAGCTGATCATTTTTTGATATTGGTTGCAGGGACCGAGATAAATTAGGTCAAAATGCAGGTGCGCAAATACGGTTTCCCCACTTACCAGTCAGCGAGCAATAGATTTCAGTCACCGGCTGTCCTTGAATCTCTCCACACGTCGACGTGGCATGAATCGGTTTTCTATGGGAGATGGTGATCTGCGATGGGGTCAGTACTTGTGGATACGTGAATTCAGCTAATAGTGCCACTACTATAAATAAGGCCCTCGTCGCCCAAGGCGACGTATCGTAGGGGCGCATCTGAAAAGTTAAGGTGAGAGGTGTTCAAGGAGCAAATGGAAAGTAACGAATTGGAAGATCTTGAGAAGAAGAGGACTGATGGAATGTGTGGTGGTGGTGGTAAACGAGAGAAAGAGGTGAGGGCATCTGGGAGGAGGACGGACAGTTGTGCCCCAGCACACTCACATCTTGCACATTGCCCCGCGGCCTCTTCTTTTTCTCCTTCGATCGACGGATCGCCAGATGCGGGGACAAGAGACATGAATCAATGAGTGCAAGATGGAGAGGGCAAGGGAGACGAATATAAGTTTTTTTTTCGGTTCATTGGAAGAATGAACCCTGGCTAAGGGCGCTGCAGCTGGGAACAGTGCCAGTGGGCAGTGGAGGACTCAAACTGAGCTAGAATTTGTTATAGAACATCTAAGGATAAAGCAAAAACTACCTGGACATTACAGGATCTGACAGAATCTTTCGAGGTCTTCTGAAACTTTAGAGGACCATCCCAGAATTTCCGAAAGGTCCAGAGACAAGGACAATCTAACTGCACAACTGTTACCTATACCACAACACACTGGCCATTCGTCCGCAAGTTGTGTCCCCTACTAGCTGTCCACACATGTCAAAGGTGTCTTGGATTGGTGGTCCCTGGGAATGGGGACTGCTAAACAAACAGAACACAGTCATTACAGTCGAGAAGATTACGAGCGATGACGTGTGATGATAGTGGTGTAGATTAGTAGGGCTTGGAGAATGGACGATTGGTGGTGTTTGCACACACTGAGAAGAGATACTGAGAGCGGGAAAGTGATGGTACTAATAGGGGTACAAGTGGAGATTTTGTACTAGGAAAATGGTACCTAGTTTTAGCGATTGATGGAATAGTTCGCTCTGCAATTGGTACTTTGGAAAGATTTGAATCCACAAGACTATGTGGCTCAATCTCAGTTATAGGACACTTAGTATTATTTCCACAAGTTTATGACTACTTGAACCTTCTAGAAATCAAATTGAAGCCACTTCCCAGAGCAACATTTCGTTACAGGAACCGAGATAATATTGGTGGCAGTCAAGGATGTGTCTCAAATCCAAGATGTTTATCGCACTTTGACCATTTCATTTGATTTATTGGGGGTACATTTTGGACAAAGTGACGGTGAGGGATATGCTCTTTCTATCTCAAAAGTCTTGAACTATAAGAGTCTACCCAAGCTCATTCTATTAGCTCATTCAGTCTACACCAACTGTCTCTCTCCGATTCTCCGAGATGCCCTTCTTGATTAATTGCCAGCGGAAAAAAGCGATTGAGTGAAAGAGAGGTGATTCATCCAAGAATCGTGCAACACAATGTCTCTTCAAAAAGTGAGCCCTGCTAGCCGGCCTTAGGGGTCACCATTCATTACAACCAATCCCCGAGAGAAATAGCATGTGAGAACGAGAGAGTTCAGAGAAAGGGGTCATTGATACAGAAGACGGAGACGAGAAAAAGAACGCAATGTGTCTGCTCGACGATTGTGCAATTTATAGACGTAATCGAGCAACAGACGTTTGGGCAGGTTTTCTTGTGAAGAGAAAAGGTTTATTGCGCGAGAAACTTAATGCAGAGTACTACTCAATATAGGGAATCTTGTAGAGAATATCCTCGACGCGATGCTCGTTGACTTCGAAGGCGACGAAAAAGTGGAAGTTGTTCCGGCGCATCGTGATGGCGGCTGAAAGTTAAGGACTATTGGAAAAATACTACACCAAAACGGTGGGGCTGAATTTTTTCTCACAATCTGTTTCAAGATCAAATCGACCCCACAAAATTAGAATCTGAAGTAAAAGTAACCAAAAAAATAGGCAACATTTCAGTTATGACACCCACAAAGTTGAAAACAAAAAAGTACTTGAGATGAGTATCTTTAGCCACAGCGGTCATAACTCGAGTCAAAAATTTCGAGTACAGATTTTGACTCTGCATGATTGATTTTACCTTGCACTAGGTTATGGAAAAGTTCAACTAAAGGAGCAGAGGATTCTGTTAAAAATTTCACCTGTATCGCCAGTGACATTCTTCATAGTCCAAGTGGATCTATCCACATTTTGAATGCCCAATCCCATAATAATCTCATCGAAATTGAAGTTCTGATTAGTGGTGATCCGCACCGCTTCCAACTCGCGAGACCCGTTGAGCCATTTCTGAAAATACAATTTCAAATTCCCGCTAAACCTGCCCATTCCCACCTCAAACATAGCCCTCACAAATTTCTGCGGAAGTCGATCACATCCATGGAAGATGAACTTTTTGGCGGCACATTTGCTCAACACCGAGTTGAAGAACTCCTCTCCAATACTATCGTCCATTTCAAAGCACAAGGATTCCAGCTGAAAATACATCTGAAAACTGGGCACAAATTCAAAATCGAACTTACATTCTTATATTGCTCCATTTCAAAATGAGCCGGTGTCAACTTGCTCTCGACGGCTTCAAAATTGACAACGTCGCATTTGGCGAGTTTCAGAAGCTCGCAAATAGACTCGTGGGTCGCGGAGAACTGAAAACAGAAACAGCTCAAAATATTCAAATCTTCTTAAGTCTTACCGAGTGAAACAAGCGGAGTTGCTCAAATCTCAACCCCTTATTCTTTGCCTTCTCAATAAGGAAAGCACACAATTCGTCGTCCAAAGTATTCACAGTCAACACTTTGACATTCACGAAACAGAAGAATTTCGAGATGTATTCGATGGATTTGAATGGTATCCGATCGCACCACGAAAAGTTTCTCCATGCTCGCACACGTCTTCTTTCCTGAAAAAATTGAGAATTCTCTCTTTTTTTTTGCAAGTTCCGGATTACCACATCAATATGATAGACGTCAGTGGAAGCCAGCGATTTTTGATTTTCCTCGATCAATCTTTTCAGGAATTTACAAGTCATCCGAACTTTGTAGCATTGTTGAAAGTCGCACTGAACGGAAAACAATTACATTTCTGCTGAAAATTTCAAAAACTCACATTCTTCAAGACGGCTAGAACGAGTTCAGCGGGGAGTTTTAGAAAATCGAAACCGTCTTCGGACTGCTCCATGGTTAATAACTGAACGTTTGTTTTGGTCAGCATGTAGGATTTCTCTTTTTCTCTGCGTCTCTTTGTTTTATGTGCTGTTTGCGGAGGAAGACCGGGAAGAGACAGTGTAATAAGTGGGGGGAGAGTGGAAGGAAGAATCGATTGGGAAGATGCAGGAAACGTCCTCAGCTGGCGTATTACTGGCGCATTGGACTGAGGACGTGAGACGAGAACGTGGGATCATCAACTTATCAACTTAACTGTAATTTTTAGCTATTTTTAATGCTTCAGGAATTAGTTTTCCATACATGAAAATGAGTATAAACTGTATTCTTTCTCACTGAATAGGTGATGGTGAAAAAGTTTGTCCAATAAAAAGGCGGAGATTTTGGTGGATCGTTTGGAACCGTTGGATGGAAGCTGGGATTAAAGACTGAAATTTCTCATATCTCAATTTGCAGATGAGAAAGAAAAAGAAGTTTTACGACAGATTTGGAATAATTGCGGTCTGATTGATCTCATGCATGTGTCTACTTGATCTATTCACCAGTTTTCCCAATAAAACATTTGTCAAAAAAAATTTTAATTTCTTACAAAATTTTGTTAGCTGAGGACTCTATCAGTACGATTAAACATTATAGTGATACCATTGAAGTGCTGAGATTCGGAAAATTCGATGCATTTCTTTCTTATGTTCATCGGTATCTCTTTCGATAATCCTCCTTCTGCCACTTCTTAACGTTTCATTCCGTGATTCACCCCAGACCCCTTTATCCCTGCTAACAACTTTAGTCTAGTCATCATCTCCCTGCAAGGTGGCACCCCTTCTCTTCTGACCAACATGACTAATCTCCCCCAAGTTTCTTTCATTTTGTGTCCTACAAAGTTCGACATGTGTCCGAAAGTCTTCTAATCCAATTCGCTTGTTTTCTTTTCAAAACGTCAACTAATAATAAAAAAGTGCTCCCGGGGCGATGGGTGCCAAGTACCTGTTTGTTGCATATAATCATTTTAACAAGGGACACGCTGAAAATAGACACAAACGGAGCAAAGTGAAACATGGAGTGCCAGGTTCGAGCAGGCGTCTCTCATTAAGTGTTGTTGGACACAGTTGCACTAGTCGAAAGGTGAAGCATATAATTGTTTGGTGCCAGTCGAGGGAAGAAAAACGAATGCCAGTGATACATTTTCTTCTTGATGTTCATGTGTGGGCGCCGCCGAGCACGTGATTTCCGCATGTCCAGAAGAAGTCGAAAAGTTTCGAGGATTCAATTTCAGGAAATGTTGTATGTTCCGTGGAGTTGAAGTTTCAGGAGACCAAGGATCATGTAGAGAGACCTCCAAGTGATTTTCAGGTTTTTGAAGGTTTCCAAATCCTGGTTGATAGGTTTTTCAGCATTCCATCAGGCCAAACACCAGAGCACCTCAAAACAGACTCAAACATCCAATTCCAGAAGTTGGACCCTCTCAACGTTTTCTTCCCCTGTTCTTTACCTCTCTTGGAATCTCTTGAAGGTTTCTGATCAAGAAGGAACATTTTCTTGCAACTCTCCAGTCTTCAGAAATCAGAGAGCATGAAAAATTAAACCGAACTTTTGACACCCACTCCAAGTCCTGATTATGATTATTCCACTTCACCAGGCCCACCACTAAAGAACCTCAATTCTTCTGCTCGAACGGGAACCTGAGTTTTTGGAATAACATATTGAACCTTGATCTTACGAAACGAGATCTGGGGGTACGCGCGATGTGCTGGAAAGAGTTGTTGACCCCCCGCCGTTTTGACCAATGGTCGCGGTCTGATTGGTTTCAGATTGGGGAAATTGGTTTTCAGAGGATTAGATGTGTAGATCAAGCATGAAGCAGACACATCGAGAGCTGGCGGTTCGGAGATTTTATGACCAGAAGGTCTGGTTACAGCTTTTTAGGTTTTCAGGTACATGTTGAGGTATTGTTCAGGTTAGAAGCCTTCGAATTTTCCACAAATCGGTACAAATATAGAATGAAGTCTGCGCTTTTGAATGAGTTATTTGTGGAAAAGATTGGAGGTGAGATATGGCATGAATTGAGCCATCTTTTGGAATAAACGTCTCGACTTCTAGACGTCTGTAGAGGAAGCCACATTGCTCATTCGAAAGGACATATTTCGACTTATATCTATCCGATTTCGAAAAATTACGGTCAGGAACCGGTCCCTATCGATCCGGATTTTGTTTGCAATTTTTGTAAAATCAGCGTTGACCGCTACCCTCTCCAGGGCTTCTATCTTCATATCGTTCGTTTTTGTTCCTCTCAACTTTGAACACTGTAGATTTTTTGTTCCCCACATGGAATTCGAAGCCGCCTTTGGCAACTTGAAGGCCATACAACGCAACAAAATGACCATGCCAAATATTTGCAAGATTTCCTCTATCCCTTTTTTTGGTTCCGTTTTCTTTGGCTTTGTTTATTTTTTCTGCTCAGAAGTCTCAATAGGCCAAGTCAGAATGTCTAGGCCTCTTCTGACTGGGGGGTATCACAAATCATCACATAGTTAGATAGTTCAGTTCCATCTGAGAAGTCTAATGACTAATGGCTAGAGATGAAGATCACAATGAGGAACACGACCCTGCCAGAATGAGAGATATTTTTGATTCTCACTTATACATTTTTTCGATTCGCGTCCCCGATCACCTTGAGAAATCTATATCTGTCGTGTGCGCGACGCAATTTTTTCTTCCCAATTTTTTCGATACTTTTTATGTGAAAATCTGATTTGTGCTTGTTCTTATGCTTCAAGGACGATAGGATACTGTACCCACTTGACCCTATGTAAACTTTGGAGATCCCTCGTCTTTTGGTCATTTAGTTTCTGGGGCGAAAAGATGAATAGGAAGTTGTTACATAATGATAAAGCCTTGATTGATATGGACGGAACATGACGCGCTTCCTGTTTGACGGTGGTAGCCGCAAGATAGACAGTTTCTTGAACTCAGAGGTATCTGATTACATGATGTAGGTTTCCGATGGACTTTTATTTGAAAACTGAAACATATGACCTAGAAATAACGAAGCACGCCGAAAAATTTGCAACCCTGAACTCCAACTTCTATCAAATTTATCTCGGTCCTCGCAACAGATATCAAAAAGTGCTCAACTAACAAAATACTGTTCATGGTGCCCTGAGCAATTTGTAAGTTGAACACTATTTGATATCTCAAAAAACAGAGCTTAAATTTAGGCCAACTTCCGGTAACACTAACTTCCCCCATTCGAATGTTTCCTCAAATCACGAGCTCCTAGAGAAACGCCAAAACAATCTCAGTCATCACCAAAAATTTTTGAAAGTGGATCAAATTGTGACCTACAATCTTGCAATCCTATTAGTGAAATCTGAAAACAATCCGATTGCGAACACCGATTCCTTGTTTTCCAACACCTTCCTTATCCGTTCGCGACATTTCGTTCCCATTATAATTTGACTACATCACAAGCCGCGAGTGGCACCACCAAGGTTCACAAGAGTATCTTAATTTCTGATCTCAGTAGTCCGAAAATCCGAAAATTGGGGAAGGTTAGCCTAGCTTCGACAGGATGGACAACAGGTGACCTTGAACCCCTTGAGGTCAGTTTGAAGGAAATCCAGAAATCAGAATCCAAAATTTCAAATGTTGCACTATTTAGCTTTATGTCCCAGACTCCTGACTCCTCATTTCCCCTTCAATCATTTCATCTGAAAGTTTAAAGTTTAAAAAATTCTCGTTTTCTAACATTCCTAGACTATGTAATACCAAAAACGTTAGCCTATGAGTCATATGCCAATCCACCTACCATTTACCCTTTACCACCACTGAAACCCGGTTTCCAGAAATTCCGGAAAACCCCTTCAGTACATCCCGCGTACTTTGCACCTTCCTCCTCAACTTTCGGATTCCGATCTGTGATTTCCGTCTCTTTTCGAAAAGCATGATTCATTACAAGCAAATTACAAGTTGAAAGAACACTCTAGACTGCCTCTCCTCCATTTTCATTTTCTCAAGAATCAAAACCATTGAAGCCTATAATTTTTGGTAAGGAGAGGTGCAAGAACTTATTTACTAGGTTCATTGATAAGCGAAACAAGATTTTCTAAATTTTGAAGTTTTGAAGAGTATAGGTTTCTAGCTTGGTATAGTTTGTTAGTGGATGGGTGGAAGTGTTTAGTTGGTTTGTTGAACTGATGGTCATGGTTCAGGGCACTTGGAAAAACTCAAGCTAAAATTGGGAAGACCGAGAAGAGTTCATGTTTAGAGTCAATGAAGTGCAAGTAAGTCGGTGTTGATCTGTCAAATTGAAGAGGAGAACATCTTTCTTATATATAATCCGCTAAAGGTTTGTCCTTCCGTGGCTTGGTCAGGATGTCCGCAATCGTTTTCCAAACTTTGTGAAGGATTTTGAACAATTTTTTCGCAACCAAAATTCGAACCCACGCCCACCGTTTGGTTGTCACGAGTGTTACCCACTGCGCCATGCGTGCTACAGAAAACGAGAGGGTAAAAGGAAGTACAATATCAAACGCATCGTGGCTTTTTTCAAAAAAAAATCGCACGCATTATTCAAAACTTATTCACGTCGTTTTCAAATGTCTTCCATATTTTGGGGTTGCTGAAACTTTTTGGCTTTTCAAGGTTCGGAAGCTAGATAAAAGAACGTTATGTTCCTCGGCCCCTAATTTTTGTGGCATTTGATAAAATGTAGACAAAAGTGCGGTTCCGATTACTGTATTCAGAAAGTTTTGGCTTCAATACTGGAAACGTGCATGAGTTGAAGTATCGTTTGTTTTCACGGTGACAAAAATCGGCTTCCAGACGAAAAAGCCAGCCGTTTTCAGA
Organism: Caenorhabditis sp. 40 LS-2015; assembly: GCA_900536305.3. NCBI lineage: Eukaryota > Metazoa > Nematoda > Chromadorea > Rhabditida > Rhabditidae > Caenorhabditis > Caenorhabditis tribulationis. The sequence goes on along the minus strand of LR545821.1, from coordinate 33,067 downwards.
CAGACTTTTGAGCCATGTCCACGGTCGGCGAAAGCCACCAAATCCGTAGTTTCCCAGTTCAAAATTATTTTGAGTTTGATAGCTTTTCTCGAGGTATTTTTAACACACACTGCCATCAATACCATTTCTCTGAAAATCAGGTGTTTTAAGTAACTCTAGATCTTCATTTTCGGAATTGACAAAATTTTCTAAGATTCGTTGTTGAGTCTGTTAGATTGCGTTGAAGACCAGTATTCCGAAAATAATCCCTGATATGAACCGAAATTCCAGATTGCACCCCTGGAAGCAATGTATCTAACTTGAAGCTGTTTCCTAAGAGACTGCTTTGAAAAAGCCACGTACACTTTTGAGCCGGACTATCCTAATACAAACTTTTGGGAAAGAAGATCACAATGACTGTAAATTGACCAGTATCGTCAAGGTTAAAGAATGATCACCGAAGTTCAAGTCCTAGAGAGACAAGTGGATTTGCTTCAACAAAGTTTTGCGATAGAAAAAAAAACAGATTTGTCAGAATCTGCATTCTTGGAGCCAAAAATTGTAGACGTCGATAGAATGCCCGAAAAAGATTAGAATTTCTTAACTCGGTCAGAAATTTGTCTCTTCTGCCACAGAAACTTGAGCTCGAAACAGGATCAACGTTCCACTGAAGTCTGTTTCGCATCGTCAGCTCTTTGTGGTCCTCTCTAAAGTGCATGCCAAGGAGATAAGTACATCACAATACTACTCAATATCTGACCACTAAGAAGCCCTTTGATTAGAATTCCTGCCTTTCAGTGCAAAATAATCAACTTTGAGCTGTTGAAGAAATATGTTCCAACTACTCGATTGCTATAAGACATGATGAGTACCTATATTAAGTAACTCTAGATCTTCATTTTTGTAGTTGACAAATTTCAACGAAAATCACAAACAAGTTTGTTATCCCGTGTTCAAGATCATTGGTCCGAAAAAGTTGGAAGTTTGCACTGAAATGCACCAAATGTTTTGATGTCGCGTAACTATACGCGACGTAACTCACTTCACAGCAATTTCCCGAAGGTGTCAACTAAAAAAATGTAGATCTGGAGTTGTTCACAACACTGAGCAATTTTCAAAGAAATTTGGTGATTGAAACATATTTTTTAACTGCTCAAAGATGATAGTTTTGCAATAAAAACAGTCAAAGCTGTTTTTCGAACGAATTTGATAGGCAGCTCTAAATCTTCACTTTTTTAGTGGTCATCTCTTTTTGAAAAATGCTGGGAAGTCAGATAGATGTCACAAAAGTTTCTCCGTTTTTACTATTGCTCGCGGAGCCTATCTGACTTCTTAGCGAGTTTCAATGAAAATTTTCAACTCTAGAGTGTGCAAAAGAAATATTGTGGACCAACATTGTGAACCAACATAATGAAGTTAAACACTAGAAAAGTAATACTGGCGTTTTCAGCTTCACACTTGAAAAAGCAGACGCCAGTCTGAAACGGCAGCGGAGCTGCCGATTTCAGGCTGGCGGTTCAATAATCCAAAAAATCACCAGAAAATAGTTATGAAGATGGGAAGATTGTTTGGCTTCTAGGGTTCTGGATCATCTAGAAAGTCTGGACGAATATCGGTTTTCAGCAAGTTGAGACAGTTTAGACCTAGAAATCCAAAGTCTGTGGACCACTTTATGTGGAACACACCTAGAATTCCAAAATCCCGATTTCTAGAACACGGACCTTCCCTGATCCATACCGATCCCGTTCCACCCTCGCTTCCAATTTCCGTGCTTGAAGTTCCTCTTTTTGCAACATATGATGTATGTCATTTCAATTTGTGTTATCCTCTCGCAGTCATTATTTTGTGTTAGTATCAATTATGTTTCTTCACCCTTTCTTCTTCTGGAATAATTGCCCTCTGGTGATATCATTGTCCTCCGCCGTCCACCGGATGGCACAGCACTGGGGTCCGGCGGATGATATCACCGTCCAGAATCACATCATAAGAAGTGATTGCACATCGAGATAAGAATAGAGTCGCCTGCGATTTTTGAAATACCGTGCCGGGCAGTATTATGTGTTGTCTCCAACCTTAATTTCGAATGGAGAGGTGAACGGCGAACTGAAAATTCTGAAAAAAATGTGTTAAATTTAGGGTGCGGGTGGATGAAATTGATGGGTGCGTTGTTGTGGGTCTTGAGGGGAAATTATTGTTTATCGAAGAAGGAAAGGCTAAAGAAGGATAACTAGTAATTAGTTTTTTGATATCGGTCAGAAACCAAAACTTCTAGAACTTTCAGCAGAATCTATGTTCCTTTCTGGTCAAAGTTCCGATCTACAACTTGAATCAGGCTTCGACTCGAATTTCCCGCCGGAAATCCAGACCTAGACTTTTTTGCATATGTTGTTCTTGGGTCTACTCTTTGGCTCATGACCCCCATCGTCATATTTTTCTATCTCAAGTTTCATATGATCTTCAATTTTTTCTGGAAAAAAAAACGTCCTCCGAAATAGAACCATAATTAACCGAAGGCGCATTAAAAGGATGAGTTGCAGGGGAGAATAGAAACTCATTATGGAAAATTGGAATTTGCATTGTAAAAGTTCAACTATTAAATTGAAAGGTGAGCCTAAGATCTATGGACTTGGGTGGAGTATGGTGTAGCCTTTGGCTTTGTACCTTGGTCCAGCTGGAGAAAGTGAGGGAGCTATCGGGATCTCGGAACGCCCGAGTTTGAGATTCCTATACGACAGGTTCCGATTCCCTAGATCATCTCCCTTGACCTCCCTCCAAAAAACCCGAGCCCTTCCGCTAATTTGCTCCGCTTCAAAAAAGTCAAGTGCTCCATTCTCAGAACCCATACATGTATACATCCTTCCGATTGTGCCCCTACTGTATATCAAAAAGCACCAGCATATTCACTCTCTCCGATTAGTCATTCTCCTCTCGGTCAAATGACCTCCGGGCTCACCGGAAATCACTAAAAGTTCCTTCTCTACGACACCCTCACCTCTCTTTTTTTGTTGTTATTTTCTTTTCCCCAAGTACATGCCTGGTTATTGGTTCTTGCCTCTTGCTCATGCCCCTATGGAACTCCTTTTTTCTTACCTCCTCTGGTCGACCGTTGACCCGCCGTGCCCCGGGAATCCGGGAATCAAGTCGACCAGAAAATTCGCCGTTTTTTATATACATGTTTTATTTTTTTTTCTGGCTGCAGCTCTTCTGAAGATGTCGCCGTGGCGCCCTTTGCCTTCGTCTCATTTTACACGAAAAAAAGGGGGGACCTTCCTTTGGGCGCCCTTGATTGTAATCCGAGAAGTTTCGGGATGACACGTTTAATTGTAAAAAGGAAATGACCCAAGCGGAAATACAGATACGAAATGGTGAAATAGAGATTCCAAAGGGCACGGGTCCAAGGTTTCAGGCGCATGTTCATTGTCTCAATTTGTAGTCCTCGAGGAGAAGAATGAGTTGAATTGGTCACAGATCCCGAACTCTCGTTGCTATCACTCAGAAGACGAAACTGTTCTAACAACTTGTCCAAAGTTCGTTGATTCCGGAAACGAGTTCTCTCTGCAAACGTGCAGTTGTCTGACGTCAAGCTAGTACTTTTGGGAGTCATAAAATCACACCGAATCAGGTTTTTTATGGGACCAATCTGGAGCAAACCTATTTTAGGTTCAATGCAATTGGAATGCTTATGCCATATTCTTGTTCCTGGAGGTTTAGAAAGGGTAGAATGAATAGGATAGGTTTTCCATTAGAGTGTACCAGTTTTCGGAGCTCTGTATCACCAGGATTGTGTGAAACGGAATTTAGAAGTCTGAAACTTTCGTAAAATGATGCTCGGAACATTCCGAAGTTTCGAGATCCCAAAAATCGGAAAACCGGAATACTTCAAGTTTCCGAACTCCCGTTTATTCGCAATCATTCCAGATTCTCAGATGCCGAAGCTAGGAATAGTCTAAAACGCCGAAAAGCTGACAATTTTTTTCTAGCATTCGCAGTTCTCACAGCACCCTTCGAATAGATATCTGACCGGCTGAAAGTCTGCAAACTCATCTCTGGACCGCTGGCACAAGGAAGAGGAAAATACTTCTAGTACTACGTGCCTAGCTTGCTGCGCCGCCACTGATTTTTTTCATGAAGGTCTTCAGTTCCCTAGAGAACACGATATAAGTGCGATTGGAAGAGCAGGAACCAAGAGTGTTCTACCCGAAGAAAAACGTGTGGAGCAAGACCTTATGGAGCTCTTTAAACAACGACTATTCATTCCCATAAGGTCACCAAAAACGACAACAAAAAACTATACGACCCGAAAAAAGAACCCGGAAACGAGAACTTGCAGGAGCAGTTCATTTTTGATGTTGCTCTTCAAATTGTGAGGCGCGACATTTAGGGTGGTACCACCTGCTGTGAAGACATTTCTTTTTTGAAACAATCACAAATTGGGACTCCCGTCCCACGCATTCCTCCAGTGGAGGTCCCAATTGGGAATTCGGAGGCGGAAAAGTGGACTAATAGAGGGAAGAAAAAGGTTGTGCGGGTGAATCTCATTACACCTTTTAAAAGGGCCCTCCTTGTCTCTAGTTTCATGGATATTTCATCGTTGGGAATAGTACACTAAGAAGGGTCAAAAGTCAAGCATCTCGTCTAACTTTTCCTACTTTTCGTTGTCAAAAAACAGGTGAAAAAAATCAAGAAAGTAACAGTGTTTAGGTGGGTTAGCGCGCTGCAAGAAAATGCGTGATTTGTGCACTCTTTTAAAGAGATCTCAGAATGGGTTGACGCATTCGAAACCCCAATCTTTGGAAGCGACTAGAAACTCTAATCTAATACGGATTTTCTAATTTTTCATTGCTTGGGTTGTGCAAGAACCCCCGAACCTCTAAGAGGACTTATGACACCTTCTGATCTGATGGATGACCTGGAAGTTTTGAGAAGATTAGACCTGGATTAGAAAATGCGTTATCACTGTTTTCCTTGAGTTGGTCTTGACTTGTTAGAAGGCGTCAAAAAGTCGTCAAAAAGTGGGATTAGAGACAATAGAAATGATGTGGGGCGCGCTGACCTAAACCTTTTCTAAGGCTCTTTGGTCAATTTCTGGAATGACTAAGGAATATCTAGACCGTCTATTTTAAGTTGACCCTGATTTCTGGAGAACGCGGATTCCACTTTCTCGGAGGCAGTTGGGGGCGTGAAATTCGAAAATCCCATTCTATTTGCTTCGGATTTTTGGATTTTGGGAGATTTAGGGTCTCGCGTCACAATGCCATTCGGGGTTCGTGCAGATGGGTATCTTGTGAGGGGGAGAAAAGAAGAAGGTAGTCTGGAAAATCCAGAATCCTGATTGAAGGGTTGAAAAGTTTCGGGGTTCAACTCTTCTGAATCTTGAGAATTGGCACAAACCTGATCCACTGAAAAGCCCAGGCCTTGGAAACTCTGTGGAGCACATTTCGAAACCGAAGAATCTAGAGACCCAAAACCCATAGACCCCAGAGGCAACCCATAGACCCCAGAGGCCCCGGAGGATCCCCTCGGGAAAAGTCCTTCCTAGTATATCCACGTTCCTCAAAAAAGTGCCCATCTCCAGCTCTCTGAAACCCGAAACCCTTCACTTCCGATCCACTTCAACCTCTCCCAGACCCATAAAATGACGAATCCTTCTTGCCCTTAATCTGCGCTCTTCACTCAAATCCAAGAACATCAAAAAGAAACATTTATACATATTTTTAGAATCTGACAAGTCGCATCAAAATCAAGAGAAAGAGCACGTCATGTGTTTCAAGAACTTCCAACTTTCTATTTCTCCCACCCAACTGGTCTCCAGTTTTTTTCCCATTTACATTGTTTCATTCAGGTCGAATTTCATTCAAAAAATCCCCCTCTGATCTTCTCACATTTCCTCTGAATGACCTTTCCGATGAACCTCCATCCCTCTCCTTTCTCCTCTATTTTCCACCTGCACTGTGTTTTTATAACATGAAATATACTTTTTTATCATCATCTTCTCTTTTATCCAATCCTATTAATATTATCCTTTTCAGATAATCTCCTATCCCATAAGCTCTCTACCGTAAACGCTACTCTTCATCTCCTTCTCGTTCCTCCCTTGCTGCTCTTGGGTGCTCAGAGTAGAAGACGGCTACTCCTGAGACTCCGCCCACAAAAAATCGGGGCGGTTCCTCCTCGAGAAGGAGAAGAAGCAGAAGAAGAGAGAAGACGTGAACTTTCGATTCTTGGCCAATACTCCTCTCGCGAAGCTCCGCCCCCTTCCTAACATCTTCCAACCCCTCCCCCTTTCGGTTATCTCCAGTCATTCGTGCTCCGAACCGTCCTCTCGGAATGTTGTCAGTCGCCTCCGCTTTCGGATTCTTGTGCCTTCTGGCCGCCACCACCACTTCAACTCAGATCTTCTCCGAAGACGTGGGGAAGATCATTGTCACTCAGAACTCGTGCTCCGTCGTGCCACACCGACTGTGGAAGAGGTTAGTTTTGGGATGACTAGTGTACTTGCCTAGTGTTAGGGAGGGGTGTCTAACAAGATTCAAAAAGTCTCAAGGGGATTCAGGGTGTTCTAGATTTGAAGGGTCTCAGATTGGTTCCGTTCCGAAATTCTACTAGCGTTCCACACAAATCCTCGAGTGTCAGAATTATTTTTAATGCGACAGTTAGCTAATGAAAAATATAATAAAGATCAGACGGTTTAGGGAAGCTGAGAACCAGCACATGCCGAGAAAACTGCAGAATTTCTAGCAGTCTATCTAGGATAAGCTGGGCTCCACGTGGCAAAACAATCTTAGTCATTGTATCACTGACCAAGAACTCCTGGGGGTAGATCAAACTTTGACCGCAATTCTGCAATCTTATTATCTGAAACCAAATCCGATTTCGAACACCGACCGCTTGTTGTCCACGAACTTCCTTATCCGATTGTATCACTTCGTTCCCGTAGCACATCTCATAAGAACGTCTTTAATTTCTAATCTCCCATCAGTCCATAAATCATGGAAATTTGGGAGGGCAAGAAAACAACGGCGAGGCACGTCACTCCATTTGGCTTTTCCTCTAGCGTCTTTTGTAGTCTCCCTGCCTCCTGAAAAAAATGTGTCTGATCTGTATCCCAGGACAAAACGAAAAGACAAGGCACGGCGACAAAAAGAGAGAGAGAGAGAGAGTGTTGAAATCAGAAATTCTGACAAAGTGTCAATGGGGACAAAAAGGTGCGATGACGTAAAAGGGGACCATGAATCCCGACGGCTCCCCTTTTTGTTATGTTTCTAAATGTTTTGTTCCTTTTGAATTGGTGTCCGGGAGGTACGAATGTTCTGAGTGAGCACTTTGGATCGAGAGAGAGGGAGCAGCTGCCGAAAGCTACCGTAGCTTCTGGGAGCTCGCCGAGCCAATGAACCAATGATAAACCTGGTCACATTCCAGATTCACCACCGACTCGGCGACACCAAAGCCACTCAACCAGTACTCTCCGGAAACAATCAAATTCCTGACCACTTGGATTCACACTGCCCATGGTGTCGAGAGCCGTCTTGAGAACATGCTGCTCAAGTGGGATGAGCAATCGGTAAGTCAACAGAGAGGCAGAAAAAAACGAAATAATGAAAAGTGACGTTTACATTTTTCAATATTTTATTTTTAGATCTGCTTCGACCGCCCAACGACGATTCCACTGAAGAAGATCGCTCACGGTGGCGACTTCTCAAGTGACATGACAAAGTTCTCGTATCTCGAAGTTCCGGAGCACTGGGTCGCTCCGGTTGAAGACGATTTGGAGTCTTGGAAAGTGAGTGCTGAAATTGGATAGGGGAGAGGGGTACACAGATTAAGGGAAACAACATCTGGCATCATGTATTATTTTGAAATAAACCAATTCTTTTTCAGAACATCAAACTCGAGGAGTGCTCCACCACCGACGCCGTCACCTACCGCTGTCCAGAGTCTGCTCTGAAGGACGCGTGCTCGCAGAAGGATCTCCAGAAGTGTTCGGAGCGCATCGAGATGGACAGCTCGGATCTATTCGTTAGTTTTTTCTTGTTTCCTACTAAGATCATCTGTAGTTGTCACCAAATCCGTTGTTATCCTTACAAGTCCAATCCACTTTCACCAACAAGATCAGCCTAACCAAATAACAAGATGATTTTCAGTTCTCCTTCGTCCGCCGCCTCGGCCCAAGCCACCTCGTCGCCACTCGCGCCCGTCGGGGATCCATCATCCGTAACGGAAACATCTTCGACATCAAGCCTGTGGACCTCCCGGAAAGGATATTCAAGCTCACGCTCGCCGCAACCGACATGATGTCCATCGGCTCGGCTCTTGTCAAGAACTGAATATGACAACGATTGTTATGTCACCACTCCCTTGTTATCTATCACTATTGTTCCTATTATCACCCCCGATTTGCTTGTTCTGTTCTCTAGAAGCTATTATTGGCGCCAACCCCAGTTTACCCCCACCCAATGGATTATAAGGTGTTTGTGAGTGTCTATCGCCCTCCAAAACCCAGGAACTAATCTTTTCCCCTTCGTTAGTAGGTCAATTATTTTGTTGCCTAGCTCCCATTTGTCTCCAATCACCCATCTCCTTAGTTCTCTGTAGTCGTTCCCCTCCCCCCTCTGCGGGTTTCCCAATTTCTAAACTGTGAGTTCTTTCCAATTATCCACCCCCACCCCAGCACCACCCTTAATATAAGTACAGTATTACCTCAGCAGCCCGAGATCTTCTAGCATTTCCCCCCCTAAAGTCATCTAGTACCATGATACTCCACTTCTCTCCCAAACATCCAACCCGCATCACACTATCCATTCCAATACAGAACACACTCCACTTTTGTTTCAGTATTTGTGTCACCCAGATCGATGATTTCTTTCCCCACAACCATCTCTCCCCATTTTTCTCGTTCTCTTTACTGACCATAAAACTGAATTTATGCAAGATTGTGTTCATGTGTATATGCTAATCATAAACACCTTACATGGAGGAAAACAGGAATGAATCATTCTTTCTGATTCCTTATTCCAGCAATGTTGCTCTGGACACTAGTCCTTCTTTTGGTAGCTAGCCATACTAAGGCTCAACAATGGAAGCAACAGGACATTATTACATGTGAAATTGACGTGAGTATTCAGAGTTTTAGCCATAAGAAGTGGATCAGCCGGTGTCGAACAGTCGACGATAAAACTTGACTGGAAAGCTGTGAGCAGCAAGCATCGTCATAGGCTGTAAGCCGACTTACTGTGAGGAGTCACAGTCCTCCTCGGATCATAACTTTGATCTATTAAGACTAGACTGTTTGTCTAGGGGATGTTGGGTAGTTCCTGGATGATGTCAAAACTGGTCGCAATGATCCGAGTTGTTGGCGGTTTTCGAGGAAGGGAAAATAAGGTAACTGGGGCTCTCTCGATTTTGACTCAATACTAAACTAGTAAGATTTTCTAAAAGCCAAAATGGTGAATTCGAAAATGGTTGATGTTCCTTTGGCGCGTTTATTGGTGAAGGCGTCTCGGAAACCACTAGATCTGCGTGTGTGGCTTTGTAGCAGGTCTGAAATCGGAAATAACTGGAAGTTCATTTTTACCGAGCTGGGATTCTGACAATATCAAAGTCAATCAATTGTATAATTCTTGTAACTTTTCCAATTAGGGAAAAAAATGGGTCACCCTAATGCTCCCAAGACAAGAATATATCTCGGCTCCTCTTGTTGAACTTTTTCTCCTGATCAAGGCGAAGATTAATTCAACCTTGTAGATTCAGAATCTGAAATAACAACTGGCAAAATGCTTATATGGTTTGCATAAGGACCTTGCAAAGTTTCCCTTCATGGCTAACACCTTCAACCATCGCGACAAGCCTGTGAACTCATAACTCGAAATCATGTGAGCATTTTGTCAACTTTACTTCCAGATTCAAAACCTGCAGTGTTGATATGACTGTGACCCAGATCATGAGATAAAGTTCCACCGGCCGGGTCATCTTCGTGAAAACTGAATTGAAACGGATACCGAGAATAGCTTATGTATATTAACAGCTTTGCTATTAGAAACGTGCAAACTTCACGAAAAATGTTGATGTTATGCAACTCCAAACATGGTTACCTAACCTCCCCTGGCTTCACGCTTCGCAACGATATGCATCATGCCACAGAACCCCCCTCAGAACTCTCTTCATGCTCTCCCACCAAGTGTTCTTATATAACACCCAACAACTGGCGCATCTTCCACCCTCCGCTCACAAAGCACAACCCACACTCCCCTACGTAACCTGTGCTCACCAGCCACCCATCTCCGCCGAGACCACCCTCCACCGCGACGCAACACTACTCCGAACGCTCTCCCCAACCACAGCACAGAGCACAACGGCCCGCCGAGCACGTTACGTGAATCTCGTTTCGCGCAATCAGCCCGGATTGCTCACCGGCACCACTCGCCTCAACGCTATCCGCCCCACACCGTAGTTCGTGCTTTGACAGATCGTGCCGTGTCCGTCAAGACGGGCCGGCGATTGTTACACATCGTGGGGAAATTTTGAAGCAAGCTGGTTGGTTGGTTAGTTGGGTAGTGTTGTGCACTTCTTTTTGTTTTGAGTGAAACAAGACAACCTTTGATGAATTAGTCGGGTGTTGTGGGGTGGCGACGAATAGTTTAACAAACATGATGATGATGATCTGCAGGACAAATTGTCGGTCTCGAGGTTCGCCTCTGGGGGTAATTAGGGCAATGAGTGGGGTGGGAACATTGAGAGTGGAGGTACAGTACCAGCTATCAATTGGAGTTGCTCGTATGGTACAGTCTAAAGTCTCAGCCTTCTCAGTTCAACCTTTCGTATAATTTGAGTCAAGGTAAACTTGACCATATATATTCTGAATCTGTAGTGAAAATCGGAAAAATTCCCACATCATTCAAGTGATGATCTGACAAAGTTGACCCTATGGTCAAGGATTGTTAGGTCAACTTTTCCGGATCATAACTTGACTCACGTGAGAATTTCGTTGATTTTCATTTCGGATTCAGAACCAGAAGGGTCGATTTGATTTTCACGACCGGACTACTAACAGAAGAATCTCTTTTAAAAGACGCAGGCATCGAGAGTGCTCTCGTTTCTCTACGTCTTCTAGTCTTTGCTCGATGTGCCTTCAAAGGTGCATATCTTGACATCGAGCAAAGATAGATACAAGTCACTAACCAGAAAAATATTCGAACTTTCATTTTATACAGGTTTCCAGTTGTCAACTTTTTTATAGCTCGATTGGTTTTTAAGATACAGTATCATCAGGGATTGGTGCTAATGTTAAAAGAATCTCAAGCCTTTCCTTACTCTATGTGAAGTTGTTCCTACTTCAGCCTGGCCCTAGACACTGAGGATCAGAACTTCGTGATTTTTGGAAAGACATATTCAGTACTTTTTGACTCCAGACAATGTATTTTGTACCTCTGGCCTTTCGGCCCAATAGAATAGTCCAAATGCTACGACCCGACCTACCAGTATGACTAGACCTCCCTGCAAAATCAGCACCAAAAAACGAACTCTCTTAGCATACAATCCAATTATTCCTGGATCGCTAAGATCACCTACGTACGTAGAACAAAAAAAGAGCTCCGTTGAAAATTCAATCATTGTTACGTTATTCTTTTTTTCTTCTTTTTCTAGCCACCAAAAAATCAGCTGTCCTTGTGCGTTCTGGAATTCTTCGCTTGACTAATTGTTTATTATATTCCAGCTAATAACCTTTATGTAAGATCAGGCAAAAAAAGTAGGCGGAATGCGTGTGCTCCAGGTGAAATTCGGGGGATTTTGAAACTGAAGTTTCACCAAGGGATTATGAAACAAAAACATTTTTTAAAGAATCTCGAAATCTGAAATCCGAACAGACTTATCTACGACAAGGGAACGGGCCAGCACGGAGGCACGATCAGGCGCTTAAAGTTTGTTGGGACGTTTGAAGAACATCTTCGAAAATTATCCTTACAGCTTTGAGAGATGCGATTAGATGAACTACTAATGGTACTGGTCAACACCACGATGACTAGGTGCACCAGAATAGAAGGGGAACAAAAACGAGCAGAGCTGATTATGGAGGGCTGCTGAAAAAAAAAAACAGGGCCTGAGGGAGCATCCGAAAACTAAAAGATCGTCTTACAATAAGACAAAATAATGGATTTTGAGATTCTAAAACTTTGAGGTTCCCAGATTCTGCTCAGATACCGGGGTTTTGAAATTCTGAGATTCTGAGATTCTTGGATATCGGATTCTGAATTGAGAGGAACTGTCGCATCTTTCGCGCGTTTCATTCGAATTTCATTTGCACTTGGTCAAGAAGTGTTCCCAGCTTAAATAACACTTTTGAAGAACATCCTACAAATTTTCAATAGTAGAATCATCAAGCGATAATAACCCGGAAACATTTTTGATGACAGATCACCAATTTAAGACCTGGTAAGAGTACACAACTTCCCGTCTGAAACAAACTCCACTTTTTCTCTTTTCCCCCTCCCCTTAGAATCCTGTTTCTCTGACACGTTAATCTATTAGATTTTGATCTGAAAGTGATGTGAGAATGGTTTCGGAGAATAATTCGATTATATCGGGGGTAACTTTATCAACTTGGTCAACTAGCTCTGCTTTTTTTCGTAGTCGGCAAATGTGATCCATATTAGAGAGCAAAAAATGATTCGAAATGAGGGATTGGTCGAGATCATGAGCAGAAAAACATGTTGATGAAACTATGAAGGAGGTGTACTACTAACTGTTTTTGTACTCGGGATTGAGGAATCGGATTACTGTGAAATTCAATGTTCTAATCGTTTTGGTTCCTGGTTCATGAGCAATAACAAGATAACTCAAAAACAGCGTCAAAAGGGAGCTCGAGAAGCTCTGATGGTTCCGAGATACTTTGATCAACTCACAACAATTTCAGAACAAAATGAGCAACATTTTATTAGTGGACCAATGTTTGATATCTGTTCCAGAAAGCAAGAAAATGTTGGTCAAAATAAACCCCCATTTCCAGGGAGTCATCGACCATGACCGTCACCAACTCCACGGAAGCCTTGAAGAATGCCAGAGTCCCCCAATGGAGTGCTCCATATCCGACCACGAATTCCTTATAAAAGACCAAGCCAACATTCATTGTCGTCTCGTCGAATCCGAGCATCACTATATCAATGACGACGTCAGTTTTCTCTTCCGAATCGTCTCTCTCATTCTTAATGTTCAGAAACTGTGCTCTTTCCGATTCTATTATCGTCGAAGTTATTGCGAGAACAGGGACAATTGCTACAGTATAACGCTGACCTGTAAGGACTATTGGAGCCTCACTTGGCTTGCGATACTTTGTAAGTGAAGTTTCTCCCCATTGTTCAACTTTTGATCGTTTGCAAAAACGATGTGCCCCAGTGCAAAAAGTTTGGGAATGGATAATAGGCAAAAGGGCGGTTTGAATTTTAGGTATTGCCGGAGCTGCTGTTGGTGGGCCGTTGCTTTTGGTTCTTCTGATTCTTTGCGTTCGATGCACGTGTGAGAAGTGTAAGAAGCGTTGTGGTCCGAAGGAAAGCTATATAGTCAAGGACGAGTGAGTTTTCTTCCTGTTTTGCCAGAAGCTGAAACCTTCTCGACGTTTCTCAAATCTTCCGTTGAAACTTGTAAACTTTGAGAAGTGGAAAAATGGTTCCCAGTTATCCGATTTGTTTGACTTTAAGTGAATGCAGAAGGAATCAAACAATCTTCCTTTTCGCAGTTGATAATCAACCTCTCTCCTTCCTTAGCGATATCTCGAAAACCCTTCGAAAGTTTTGAGACACTGTCAACAACAACATTTTTCAGCCTAACATTTTGCAAGTTTTGTAGTTTTCCACTTTTCTCTAGCACTGTTAGTTCTTGAGTTACGCGTCTTTAAACTCAAAACTACACCAGAAGTTTCAGAGTTGCTGCACATACCAAGAAACTTTCAAAATTGAGGTTGACAATTTTTCACTGTGCTACCAAATCTGACTTTTCCGAAAAGTTAGGTAGTGCTAAAGTGGATTTTTCACTTTTTGATGTGACTGCGACTAACTTTCCTTCAGACTCACCGAATCCCAACAAGCTCTGTTCAAAAAGTTCAAAGAAGAATTCTTCGAAAGGACCCGTGGCTTCCAGCCGTACCCCGAAATCGCATCTCCACCGAAGATCAAGAGAGTTCGAGCCGTCCCGAACGAGTATGTCAAACTGGAGACTCGCATTTAATGATGCATTATGTTTATTATATTTTCTGGAAAACTTGTGCTCAATTGAGCCATGAATGAAGACATTTAAATTAGCAATTGTGATGGAAGACAGTCAGAAGGGGGGAACATGAAATTGGAGTGAAAAAGAACAAAGGAAGCCCCGGAATTTTCGAAAATGAAAAAAATGGCCAAATGAAGAATTAGTAGTAGGAGAGATGCGTTGAACTTGGATTTAGAGAATATCATCAAAGTCGGTCTGTAATAATATTTGTAGAATATTGACTAGGTCGATTTTTAGACGCGTTTGGATTCTGAAGAAAGAGAAGGATTGAATTTGGTGCGTGTGCTTTCAAAGTGAAAAATTCTGTCCTAAAATCGATTTGATTTCCGAATATCCACAACTTACACCTGCCGAAGAAGCGTTGGATTCCTTATGCTGAATTGCCGGAAGCGAGTACTTTCTCGAGTCATCGATGCTCATCTGGTGCATTCGATGAGCAATGTCTGCTGTCGTGCCGGCCTGAAAACGAACAATTAGCATCATCAATGAACATTTTGTTCCTGATGTGTTTGTTTTTTTAGTAGTCTATGACCTCAAAACTAGCAGTCTATTCTGATTTGTGTCTCTTAAAAAATAGCGATATGAATAGACGGAAGGATTACCTTAATTTTCTTCATGACATCACGCAGAAGGTATCGCCAGAGGATGATGACGTGGTCTACCTCTTTGTCGTTCATCCTTTTCGAAAACGCGTGACGAAGACAATAAATCGAGCACTCCAGGAAGACTGACCAGTAGTAGGATCTGCAAAAATAAGGGATTGGGAAGATTTTCAACGTTTTGATAGGTGTTACAGAAGCCGAGATAAACATGTTCGAAGTGACGGCTTGTAATCCAAGTTCCAGGCTTCCTAATTACTCCTTCTTCATCCTCCACAAAGTACAGTAATCCTCCCCCAATCCCTCACCTGAACTTGCCATTGACCTCGAGTTTGCCGTGTCGTCTGCCCAAGTTGTCCAAAATGACATCAAGTGATGTGAGGTGGTCAAGTGCCTTTACCGCTCCCTCGATGACCTGGAAACGAAAGTGTTCACTTCATGAAACCTTATCGAGAGCTTCTGGATTCTCGGATTCATTTTGAAAACGTCAAAACTTTAGTTCTAAAACCAAAGGTCGTCTCGTCTTCATCTTCGAAAATACTTTCCCTTACCTGCATGAACCGCATTGCTTGAAACGCGAACTCATTATTCTTCCGATCCGGTTTCGATCCAACAAATTTCAGTTTCGGGAACAGCCGCCGTGCCTCTGGACACTGAAACATTCAAGAGGTTAGAGATCAAACGTTTCTTGCAAAACTTCAGTGAAAGGAAATTGGTGCAAGAAGGGTCATGGGTACCAAGGGAAATTGAAAAGGACCCCCATCTCGCGACTAATCAAAACGTAATGTTGACACGGAAGCCTGTTTCGTCACAAGACCCCAACGAAACCAACCTGATTGAAAATCATCTCGTAGATATCACAGGCGATGTGATTCTTTTTGGCTTCGACAAGGTTCCAGGAATGTTCGAGATCATTTTTCTCCTCTTGTGTGAAGCTGTACCAAGAAATCGCCGCCGGTGCCATGTCTTCGATCTCCTGGAAATTCGATGGGGAATTTTCGAAAGGTTTCTGGCGACATTAAAAGAAAGAAGTGAATAAGAATGCACGGTTCATAGTATGATTCTTGCTCAATTTTACTTTTACAGTAACCAGAGTAACAAGAAATCTTGGGAACTAGTCTAGAGACTCGAGAAGCTGGCGTGCCTCCGACGCTTTTTTTTGATAACATTCTCTGAAACTATTTCACTCCTATTAAACTTTCTCTAGATTGTGGAGGTACGTCTTTTTGACTGGTGTTCCTTTGGCGCGTTTTAGCTTGCCCAACTCTTCATCTTCTGTTCTAGAAGATGTCGAGTTTGAAGGTTCCAAAATATTAAAACTTCAACTTTCAATTGTATGATTTGAAACCCTACGGTCAATTTCAGCCACTTTTCATATCTGTAAAGAGTCAAGATAGATTTGGACGAAGTCGGGAGGTGCTCTAAATACAAATTTGCGACAGCTACAATCTTTGATACACTATCTCTTTTTTTTTGTTCAGTTTTCATTGAATTATTTTTCTTACTTGGAGACACGAGATTCCTTCTCTCTACCTGAGTTGTCTTCTCTATTTGCAACTGCACTCAGATCTTTGTGTTTCGAAACCAATCTCAAGTATCCCCAGTTCCCATTGCCTCCGTGACTCATGCAACATTTTTTCGTCTTCTCTGCTCGTTGCTCAAAAAAGAAAACACTTGTTTCTTTTTCGAGTTCCTCTCCGAAAGATTCAAAATCATGTCAATTTTTCTTGTTCGACATTTTCCCACGCCTCTCCAGATATTCTCTTCCGGGGTTTCCACGTGCCTCGGTTCACCTCTGACCCTCTTTTCTTCGAATTTTCCTGCCGCAGGGCTTTTTGCAACAAGCGAAAATATGTCATGTTGATGTGACGAGTTGGTTCAAAAAGGCAGCAACAAAATTGTGGAGGAAAAGAGGGAGATAATTGGAGAGGGAGCGGGGCGTGTTCTTTTGGAGTCATCATCAAATGGAGGAAGTGGTGGAAGAGACGAAGAGGAGGAATGAGATACGGAAGGGAAACCTTAGAATCGACAATTGCCCTTATTTTAGGGTTGGTGGAGGAGACAAGGGGGAGTAGATCAAAATCCAATCGAATTCAGTGTTTAGAGGTTTCAGATCTAGAACAATTTTGAAAAAGAGAAACTGCATGTGTGTCCGGAAAAAGTCCAAAAAATCAAAGAGAATAAAAACTGCGTAACTTTGAACTACTAAGACGCTCTTTGACCAACAAAATCTAGAGGAAATCGAAAACTAGAACCTCAAAATTTCAGAATCACCGAAAAGTTTCTGTTCCTAGAAGATTCTTTTAGATCTAGTAGAATCTGAAAATCTTGCAATTAAAGGGTCCCGGAGCCCTTCGAAGTTTCCGATTATTGAAGTTTTGGGTCTTGAAACCTTCTTCTGAACTTTGGAACCTTCAATGTTGGGACTCACACGGTACCCACAGAACAACCAGAGCGACCAGAGACCGGTTTCTCAGAATCTCAGATTCTCAGAGTCTCAGAAAATCTCTACCTTGAAACGTTGCAAATCAGAATCCATCGAAACCCAACATACCGTAATGACCAACTTCACGTCGTCACACATTTTGCCACTCCCGTAACTATCCGACTCAGAAGTTTCAGAATCCAGTTTTGAATACAGGGCGAGTGAATTCAGAAGGAATCAGAATCCACGGGATAATCAAAAATTCAGAATTCCAGAGAATAGACGATGATGTCCTCCTTCTTTCACACAATAGTTTCTGATGGGTGAGTGTGCGTGCTCAAACACAAAAAAAGGCGTCGAATGGGGGAAGGGGCGGAGACTCCTCTACTCTCACGGATGGGCAAAGGGAGAAAGGAGGTGGTCGTAAAATGAGACGTTTTCTCACCACTATGTCCTGGTTTAGAACTAGAAAGGAGAGATCTTATGATCCATTTCAATTAGATATACCATCATCACTTTGTACATGTTTCTACTTGTAGCATCATTTTATTGTTCCAAATTTCTCATCTTCCCGGAAACGGAGGGCAAGAGTCAGAAAGCAGCAGATGACTTCTATCCCTTCTTGATCGAATTTATGCTTCTTGTTGCAAAATGAGATGAGAAGAGAAAGAATAAGAAGAACAACTTTTCAAAAAAGAATGAGGGTCTTCAGAATCAGCGTGAAGTTTCAATTTTCAAAGATTGACTCAGAAATTTGGCCTAAACCCAGTTATTACCTCGATCGCTTCCCGTAGCAGATATCAACAAATAGTCAACTGTAGAAATGTTGCTCATACTGTCCTGAGCAGTTTATTAGTTGACCACTTTTCGACATCTGTCATGAGAACAGAGATAAAATTAATCAAAGTTAAGAAATGATTGAGCAAGAGCCCAGCCAATAAAAAAACAAATCCAAATCCATCCTCTTACAAGAAAAGTTGGAACAGAATTAAAAGGTCAGAAAAATTTAGTTACGTCAGCAAAAAGTGGGCGGCGCCTAACTGTTCCAGAGGGCAAAACAGAGAGGAAAATAAGAAGATTTCAAGGGATTTAAGAACTAGGAAAGGTTAGAAGTTTAGAGGTTGGTACTGGGGAAAAAGAAATTGGAAGTTTTTGGAAAGTTTTGGATGGTTGTCTGGATGCCCGTATTTGCAGAGGTTAGTGGTTTCAGATTTGCAGGAGCAGCTAAGCTTCACCCTCCAGACCTGGTCTAAACTAAAAATGATCCAAAACACGTCAAGTTCTGAACTTTTGAGAAAGTAGCAACTTTTAGGAGGATTTTTAGTCGTTTGGCTGGGTACAAAGTATAGGAAAGAAGAACGCCTAAAAATTCGCAGGCTAAAACTCTATTAAGATTCCGTGAACAAATCTATAATAACTACAGCATTTTAATAGTTTTAAACCTCTTGTAGCAATACGGAGGTTCAGAAGACGACACATTCTGTAAAAGTGAGAAAGTTCGAACAGAGAAAGTAATTGTATACCACACCACTTTGACAAAATTCATCTCGGTCCTTGTAACAGCTATCAAAAAATGGTCAGATATCAAAATGTTCATGACAATCTAAGCAACACTTTATTGATTGGTCACTTTTCGATATCTGTTACAGAAACCGAACTTGATTAAAGTGACTGTAACGGGTGCATCTATGGCAGGATTTATGGCAATCAATTGTTTGTCAATCCTTATAATTGTCATCAGTCTTCTTCCAGTAGAAAGCTAGTTAAAGCTGGTTTACGTTAGTTCAGTTTTATGTCTGTCTGTGTATCCGAATTTCCAGATGTCTACCTAGAAATTTCTCCGTTACACGTCTCAAAGACTGAACAAACTTCCCAGAGAACGCGGAACTAATTTCGAAGCTCTTCGGGAACTGCTAGATACAAATATCCAAAATGCAAACAAAGTCTGCCTAAGGGAATCCGAGAATTGAAAAAAAGAAGCGGAGTTCGGCTCTCTGGAAAAAAGTGCTAGTAAGCTCATCGTATAATTGAATGGAGTGGGGGAAGAGAGGGAGGATTCCCGACTACTCACAAATACACATCAAATTGTGGTAATCAGAGGGAAGACGCTTCTGGAGCAACATCAAATGAATCATCTGATGACAAGAAAGGGCAACGAGGGCGGTTCGAAGGCGATAGATCAATTGAAATCTTGACTGAAAACGTGGTCAAGTTTTCGTTAGCGAATCTAAACGAGCGTCTGATGTTTGGAATTTGAAATACGAGCATCATGATGGGAGGGAAGAGCCCCCTACATGTCAGTCGAACAGGAGACCAAAACTTTTATCTGTTTTTGTGTTAAAGTCAAGTAGTTTGGGGGAAAAAAATAAATTGAAGTTAAACGAGAAAGTTCTCGGAAAAGTTGTGATCTATGGATAGATTCCGAAGTTTGAGTTTGAGTCTGAGTTGGAGTAATTATTGTGAGAATCAAAAAACAAAGTCCTCAAGTTTGTCATCAAAAGTTTATGTTTCTATCTAAAATCAAGCGTTCAGTAGAACTTTTGAGAAGGAGAAAAAAAGTTGTTCGAAACTATAGAAGTTACAAAAATTCGGGCGAGAAATCTTCATTTTAATTTTAATGATGACAAGTTGAATGCAGAGTTTCAATTTCGAATTTAAAACCTGCCTCTCTGGAACTTATCCAGATGAATCATGCACCTCAGTTTTATAAATCAAGACGTTTTCAGAATCGCAAAACCCATGAACTCTCTTAGATCCTTCAGAATCTTCAAAAATTATGGTGAGTACTAACTTCGGGAACCTAAAATACAGGCTCTCCGAATAAAACATTCATGAAAAAACATTATTTCTCAAAAAAGTCAAAAGCTCACATCCATTCTTAGAATCCTACCCGGAACTATCCGATTTCAAAAAGACTACATATAAACATGTCTAGAATGTTATAAAGAAGCTTGGTTCCAACTCATCAATTTTCACCAAAACTTCCCTATCTCTTCCTCACTTTTTCATTTCACTCATTTATCAAACCAAAACACGGGGAGACATAGAGACACTTGTCTGGAGAGAAAGACGTGCCAATTCCATCCCGACAAAGAACGTCTGGACTGAAAAAATGAGGGTCCCGAGGGGGAGGGGGAAACTGGAGCACTTGTCGAAAGAGTGATTAGGATATGAAAAAAGGAACCCCGAAAGTTGGTTTCTTGAACTTTTGAAGTGTTCTAATACTGGTTGAAAGACTTACTGTGAGGTAGAGCTCTTCGTCAACACTCATAGAACGTCAATACACAAAATTCTAATTCTCGTTACAGAATTTCTAGAACCTTTGTGCTAATTCTGGTGCTGGCATCACTAAACAAGAAGGAAATGAGGTTTCGCCAAAAAAAGTTTGGTCACTGAAACGTTTGTCATGCCTCGGCGCGGATCATCTGGGGTTTCTTGGTTGTTCCTTGGCGGCTTTTTGATTTTTTGAACTTTAATTTTTGGGAAATATTTTTTGGAAAATATCTAAGTTATAAACAATCAGTTTGCGATATTGGGATTTTTAACTTTTCGATAACGAGATTCTGAAATTTTTAAAAGGTTCCACTGTATCTTGAACTATCCAAGTAAGAAAAGGTGGTCAACTCGGAAAATGTGAGGAATTTGCTCCTAGAGCTGAACTTTTTTTAAATCCAGGTCCATGGGAACGACCCTACAGAGTTCAAAAGGGATAACCCGCAAAATTTTTCAGAACCTGAGAATCTTAGAATCTCAAAATCTCAGAATCTTTGACTGTCTTCTCTCTGAAAAATTCTCAGAGTCTCAGAATCAGTATCCCCAGAATTTCAAACTTAGACTTCCGAAATCTCAGAATCCTTCCTCTCATCTCTATACTTCAAAAAAACTTTGAATCATTTGATCTACCTCGCCGAACTTTCAACCTTTGTGATCTCGTAAAGTTATTGCGGGGTAAGTACCACCGAAAAAAAGTGTCAAGTTTCTAGGCATCTGATCGTTGGTATTCAGATGCACTTTTCTATGAAATTTAGCTAGCGAAAACAAGTTCTAACAAAACTAGAATCTCCTCAGAAGTTAAAACACATGGAATGACCTCTCTCCATATCCAAATATATCTCCTCATATGTGTTTCCGCAATTTCCGGTAGTGTGCACATTATGCTCTCTTTTCCACCAGGTCAAAACTTTTTTGCAATGCCACAATATTTTCTCTCTGAATCTATTCCTCTCCTCAGCTCTAAATATGAAAAAGGAAAAAGTCATGACATTCGAGATATCCGAAAAAGAGAAAGAGGAAAAATCGAAATCCGATACTTAACTAGTTGTGTACTTTTCAGAGTGTGCTTTGACGGCATATGGCAACATGGACTAGAACTTTTTTATAGAAAAAGGGGTCCCCTTTTTGATTCTAGAATATTCAAGAAACTACAGAATTTTACATGAAGAAGAAATCTTTGAGCATTGAAAAAAAAACAAAAGCGAAAAAAACCGACGTCTTGAAGAATGAAAAACGACCGAGCTCCAAAATGAGCCCATTGTTTCTTTTTCCTCTCCTTGATGAAACTTTTGATCCTATTCATTCGTCTTATTTAATCCCTTCTCCTCCCATTCTTGACGCCTCTTTTTCTCTTCTTGCTCTAGAAAAAAATAGAGCGAATTCTGTGAAACAATTTACAATTCAACAGAGGAAATGGAGATGACACTTCAAGTCTAGAGTTCGCACAAAAATTAATTGCAAAATTATGAGGGAAAAAATTCTCATTTTGAACCGAAAAGCTGGTGGAAAATGAAATGAGGGTTGAAAAAAAACTGTAAGAAAGACCTCGTAAATCTACAGAGATCTCCGTACATTTACACAAGATTAGATCTACATAATGGAAACTCACACATGTTTACAGCCGTTTACAGCACAGGCCCCGTAAACATACACTGAGAATTTTTAAGTCGCCATATAACCGCAACAATCTTCAAATAACCTAGGTACAAGCTTGTAAATCTACCCAGGTCTGGTATATCTTCAAACTGCCAGAAAATTAATATGAGATTCACATGGCCCTATCACTCTGTTTAGACTTCGTGAGTGTACAGACAAACCTCTAAATCTAGTTAAGAGCCGGTAACTCAACACATATTTTCGTAAATCTACACAGGCCTCGTAAATCTGAACTTAATCCGATCTACAGTGAACCTTGCAATTCTGATAGCACCTGACCATCAGAAATTCGAAAATCCACTTTCAGTTTCCAAACTTTCAAAAATCTAGAACAATAATTCAGTCACGAGACTCAAAAAGTTATAAGGTATATAATGCCAGGCTTCCCCCCAAAATTATTTTTCATCGAAAATTATGATGTCGTGAGAGACTCTCTTGTGATTTCTCTAGAATCACTTCAGAATCCTCCACGTCACCTATCCCAGAAGCGTTTTGCAAAGTTCAGAAGGCTATAAAAACGTCTCTTCTGCTCTTCCGCCAGAAGAGGAATTCTATTCTCCAGGAGATGGGTTTTTACGGAAATTGAAAAACCCGGGAGAAGACACAGATTAAAAGGAGTGAAGACAAAGGAAAAGGCGTCGTCTTTTGTCTTCTTGGAAAAATGGAAAAAGTTCATCGGAAATGGAAAACGGAGATGCTCCCTCTAGGAGTGAGAATTTTCTTTTGTTGAACTTTTTCGGTTCGAGCACTTTGCAGAATTTTCGATTCCAGATGCCTTCAGAATTCTCGAATCTCATAAATCCATACCTCCCAGATCGCACGGTATTTGCAGTATTGCACGATCTTTCAGTTGGCAAATAAACACATCCACCAAAGTGTCGTCAATTGACAAATAAACTTGACAATTTTTTTGGCGGATCTCAAAGATGAGTAAAACATGGGAAGATAGAGGAAACGCACAGATTGGAGGGGGCTCGGAAATCGAATTTGGAACGTGCAATGTTGCACATTTTTGGGAGGCGAGGAGATGAGTTCTTCTTCAAAAAAAGGGGTCAGTGGACATTGCAAAGAGACGGATTTTTTGGGAGAAATTCTATTGGAAAAAAAGTTTGCTGGGGTGAGAAGGGAGAGAGATTTGGAGTACAAGTTGGCACGTGGAGCGGGATTTTCGAAAATTTTTTTGTTGAACAGAGACCCAGGTAAAAGGGGGCCTCGATAGGGATTCTGGGACTTTTTTCGTTCTCTAAACCTCTAAATTCTCAAATCTCAGAAACCTCTATATCCGTAATCCTAAACCTGGCCATTTGTGTATGTAAACGAGACATGTTTGCCAAGTTCTACGGGCCAAAAATATCTCCCTAACCAGTCTAAAAAAAGCACGTACCTCCTTTCAATAATATAAGACCTCAACAGAATGAAACTTTCAAAAGTCGACGCCTTAGAAGTCAAGAAATTCCAAGCTCCGCCCCCTGCAGACTACCGTTTGCAAAGTTCGTTGATCACTGGAAGAGAAGGTGTTACTCCAGAAGAAGAGGGGCGGAGTCGTGACTTTTAGATGAGAAAAAAAAACAAACAGAAGACGTCGAGGACTCATCGGAACGAATCCATGAAACCCGCCGGGAGGTTGAAAGTGGAATACGAAGAGGAAATGAGTGACCGACGACTTCTTCCTGTTTTGAATATATCACATGTGTGTGTTGAGTGGTTTGCTTCTATGTATGTGTAATTACATCAAAACATATATATTTGGGCTCAATGAAACTAGAAAGAGAGAGATTCATGAAAAGTTTTCGACTTCGACATTTTCGATGGTTCAAGCGGAAGAAAAGGGAGAAAATATGAAGATCTCTGATGGTTCATTAGTGAAGCGGAAGTTCCGATGTTACCAAGGCTACATTTTGTATAGGAGGAAGGAAAACGAAGACGGAAATAGACAAAAATTCGGAAAAAAAACAAAGGATCCACATCATCTTCAGGAGATGATTCCTCGACCCCTTTTCCAAGTCAAGACTTTCTATAATGTGGTTCAAGGTAAAGTTGGCTCGAGTTATGACCATGCAATGTTGGATACTGCGCAATATTCGAGTTGAATCCTCGACACGAGTGAATTTCGCCAATTTTCAATTCAGATTCTGAATCTGTATTGTCGATTTTTCATCGAACCCAGACGAAAAAGACCACCGAAACAAAAACTACCCTCTGGAATAAAGAGCAAAAGTCAGTGTGAAAATCAAATGTTTTCTCGATAATCAAATCTGGAGCAAGAAATGACGCTATTCTAGGTTGTCCCCCGGAGTAGAATAACAAGACATTTTGGGCGCAAAAAATGAAGAGGTGCGCTTTTTTTCTGTTCCAGATACTCAAGTTATGAAACTTGAGAGCAGTAATTTCATACATGATAAAATTGAATATGCCTGAATCTGTGTAGATCATAAACTTGAACACTGGCCAAAGTTTAACACCTCCTGAGTCCTATCCCAATCCGCTTATCACATTCTCTCATCTTGCTAATTTTACTCTCTCTCTCCTCAATCTTTGACCTATCATCTCGTAGGAGACGTCAAATTCGAGATTGAGTGAAAATGTTTGACATACGAATCTCTGACCTCATGATGATGGCCAACATGACACGTACATATTGGTTCTTTGACATGAGGTTTGTGTCATGGACGATATCAGAATCAGAAGATGTGCTCAAGGCACGTGGGAAGAATATCAGAGAAGAGATGAGTGGTTTCCGGTGATCCGGAATTCCGTAACTTTCTGAATCTTCCTAGTATAGATCAGAATGTGAGAAAAAACTAGATTCTGGAAGGAAAGTAGGATAGACGAGAGCCAAAGCTATGGTTCCATCTCAATTTCTTGAAGAGATCGCAAGAAAGCGTGAGAACAGGGGAGAGCGCAGACACGCTCGTTGTCTGCACCCCCCAGATGGTTTTTTAAAACATAATTTTGATCAACGTCATCCTAGAGCACTGAAAACTGAACCAAGGGATATGGAATTCAAATTTCCATTCTCCAGACTAACCTTTTTCTTTCCAGGATCCTTCCTGACCCCCACCGGTGGAGCACTGAGCGATCGAGCGACGTTAACCCAGTGGCGATACAGCTTGACTTGTTTAGTAGTTTACCTCGAAACTAGAATAGAAACCAAGACTAACGTCGACGTCGAAAATATCTCTTCGCCTGACTGAATTTTCCGTATCGAAGCATTTCGACTAATGAGCACGGTGCTCGCTTCTAGGCATCGTGGGAAAAAATCATTATTATTATTATTATATCATTTTTCGAGGAATTGGGTTTGGAGGGAAAGCAGCAAAGGCTTCGACTGTGGGAAAACTTTAGATGATGGATATATCATGGTTGATCGGATCAGTCAGTTGATCTTAGCTTGAGCTAATAAGAGCTCGGCAGCTTCGCTCTACTGAATTTCCACTCAGAACGAATAGACTTTTCAACCGTGTACTCTTCGTAGACAAGATTGAAGCCAACGATGCCACATTTAACATGAGAACCAGGCCACTCTTCTTATTATTCCCGAAGCTTCCAGAACTCCAGAGTTCCCAGAATCCATTTTCTGCTAACTTTGCATTCTTTTCCAATTACCTTGTCTCCGTCTTCTAGGTTGATTGTTTGGTTTTCTAGATTGGATAGCTTTTGTCTCCTCTCAACCCATCAATGATTTTATGACGGAGCCCTCAAATTGAAATTGAAGTTTTTTTTTTTGCAAGGCGCACGGGAAATTACGGGTGCAGAGAAAGGGAGAATCGCTTTTAGCGATGATTAGAAATGTCTGGAGCAGCAAAAGTGGACGATAGGAAATTGAAGAATTCGAAAAAGTGAGGGGTTTGGGCTTTTGAGGTTTGGTGATGGGAGTGGTTCTATTGTCGTCGAGTCTGGTCCAGACCAGATGGACAGATAGGGGTGTCAAGGATGAGTCAACAAAAAAAGAGGCTGGAAAACTGGAACATCAAAGATTGACAATCTTGGCTAGCCGGGATTGGTCGGAAGCTAAGTCGGAATTCCGCCTTACCCAACCAAACATCATGTTCCCCACAGACCCGAGAGATCGTAAAACTATCATTTTGACAGCTGCAGCGGCACCAGGAACATATAACTCGGAGATAGTAAAACATGTATTGATAAGAAGGAAGAACTTAAAACAGTTTGAGACTCAGAAGCCAAAAAGTCAAATTTTCCTTGGCGTTTTTTTTTCGGATTTCTAACTTCCTGAGAATCTCCTCCTACTCATTCGTGATCTTTCGTTGATCCGACATTCTCACGGTCTGGACTAATTGGAATCGGATGTAGGAAAAGTGAGTCAATTTTGAGACTGAGTCAGAGATCGAGTGTAGTCGAGGAAGGTAGTGAGAAGATTTTGTGAATAATATAGTTACAGAAGTGAATTCTGAAATAGGATCACATTGAAGATGACTTCATAACTTGAATGATACCTTTGCAACCTCTCAGCACTTGAAAATTCGTCAGAACCACAGAATCTCAGGACCTCGTAATTCCAGAATTTCAGAATCTCGAAAACTACTGCATCCCTCAGAATATCACAGTCACTTCCAAATCATCGAAATCTGAAAATTTCTTGAAATCAGGTCATCCTAAAGTTTCAGAATCCCAGAATGTCTAAGTCGCAGACTTCGACGAACGCTGTCGCGAAGTCAGATTCTCAATTTTCTTCAAATTTCAGAAATTCTGACCTACTCTCCTCCTCGATGAATTGTTGACTCATCTGACCTCAACACTCTTTGAACATCTGTGCAAAATCGGAACATGCTCTCCTCCGTCACCCCACTCTTCCAATCTCATATCCATTCTCTCTCCTCCATCCTCCCCCATTCCCCCAGTACCCCTCTTCTCTCGTTTTCACTTATCTTCACTCTCTCTAAACCTCCTCATTTCCCATTATCTCTCAATCTCGTTTTCTTTTTTCACTTCAACACATTTTCAATTATATCAAATCTATGTTCCCCTCCCACCCGTCATACTGTTTGACCAAGATGGCGGTCCCCGTCCGGTATTTGGTCTATGGTAAGAATTCAGAATACTTCGTCACGTCTTCTGAGAATCTTTCAGGTCTGAGCACTTCCTGCATCACCCTTCTCTATGCTCTCCGTCTAGCCTTCCACTCCACAATAATATGTCAATTGGAGAATTCGACCGGTTAGTTTTGAGAGAAGTCGGTATCAATTCAATCAAATTGACAGTTTTCGTTTCGTCGTTTTGATAAGACTGATAAGAGAGACTGGTCATTCTTCGGAGGGATTCTTACTATCTTCAGATTCATTCCTTCTTGATGAGGACCTCAAGCAGTACACATTCCAATCGGTCGGTTTTGGATTGGCCGTCGGATTGGTGCCTCTTCATTTTTTGAATTTCTTGGGAACAAGGTGGGTGATGAAATATGTATCTAATCACTAGGTTTGTATAGTCTTCTGATTTGAGAGATAGGAAGATCGTTTCCGGTGGGCTGTTTTGTGGTTTGTATGTGTATCGTGGCTACAATATATCTAGGTAGTGGTGTTGCATGCTTGCTCCATTGCACATCTACCATTTGATATTGGTGTCAAATCACTACTCAAGAATCTCCTGAATCCTACACTATTCTAGAAATGTGACCACCATCTACGGAATCTTGGGAATCGTCTCCGCTCTCTTCTACCCAACATCCTACCAACTCGGTTTCTACCCCTCCTTCATCACTCGTCTCATTCAAGGCGCCCCTCTTGGCATCCTCCTCTGGCTCATCGCCAAAGTGGCCACTGATTGGACGCCGAAATCCGAAACAGCAATCGCCATCGCAATATTGACCTCTGTTTACCAACTGGCGCCGTTTGTGGCTCAGATAAGTGCAGCGGAGATGTGTCAGTATTTGGATTGGGAGTACACTTATTACTTTTTGGCCGTGTTGTGTGCAGTGTCACATATTGCATTCTATTGGGTGTACTCGGACAGAGTGGAGGATAACAAGTAAGGTTCGAAAAATGAAGCACATTTGAAATCTTGCCTTCAGATTAGCGACTTCTGAAGAAAAATCGTTCATCACAGAAGGAAAAGGAAAGGCGTCAACTGGTCAGCTCTCCCAAGACATCCCGTATTCCCAACTTCTTCTGGATCCAACTGTCTGGGCCACATGGTTCGCCAACCTCGCCTTCTTCTCATCTCTCCTTGTCTTCCTTCAATATGGACCACTTTATATGAATCAAGTTCTTGGATTCTCGGTTAGAGTAACTGGATATTCAGGAGGTCTAGCTCATGTCTTCTGTCTGCTCACCAAGATTGTGTTCGGAAAATTGATGGATGGGAGTAAGATGGATATGACGAAGAGGTTGAAGACCGCATGGACTGTTATCGAGGTTCCGGCTATGGCACTGTTACTAGCCTTGATTATGGTTGGTCACATTAAAAGTTTCCTGTATTGCATTCTATCTATTCCAGCTCCGCGACGTCTACATACAGATGGCGTGTATTGTTATCTTCATCACTATCCATGGCGTCGCCATTGTCATCATTGTCAAGACTCAAACCTATGTGAGCCATCGTTTCTATGCATAGCTCTTGAACTTTCCGTTTTTCAGCGCTCCGCCGAGCACAATCACGTTCTGGCAAACGGCAATACACTATGCGTGGTCTTGTGTCTGTTTCTTCAGCCGCTCATTGTAAAGTTTCTGGTCCAGGAGAACACTTTTGATGAGGTAAGTTGTATTAGCGACTAAACTGGAAACACAGTACAGAAACTTTTTACTTTGACTCATTAGATTCAATTTTCCAGTGGTCTCGAGTCTTCGGTCTCCAAGCCATCCTAATCCTCGTCTCGGTCATCTTCTTCATCTGCAAAGTGGACGCAACGGCAGCCAGCTGGACCGGAATCCAAAAAGTTCCCTCCAAAGCCGAGGAGCCCTGACTCTAAGTTTCTATGGATTGATCAATTTGTCTCTTTTCTAATTATACACCTTGACACTTTCTCTCGGGTTCCCATATCAAATCATTCTGACACAAACCTGCCAATCTGAATTCATGTCACTTTTTTCTTGTCGCTTCATGTTGGGTAAACTACAACAAAACCGCTTTTTGTTCCGATGGTAATAGAGAAACTAATGAAACTTTTTTCCCTAGTTGAAACAGACACAATTGATAACGCCGTTATTTGTGACTACGGAAAAATATGAAAATACACAGAGACCCCATGCTCTAGCCTAGACAAAATTGTATACTTTTTTGATGTTTCATCGGTTTTGAAAAAGAGCACGAGGAGCTCTATTTGCTTTAAGTTAACGATGTGGGTGTTCGGTTAAATGAACTGAGAACAGTTGGTGAGGAAAAAAAAATTGGTTCTATTTGCAGTGTTCATTGTCTGGTGGGGAAAGGGCAAAGTGTTCAAGAGTTCACAGGTTAGACAAACTATATGATTGAACGGAAAATAAACTTGGACTGTCTGAACAGAGAGCATGTGCAGTACCGGTGAAAAGTGTATTGAGTTTCAGTGGGAAATAGTCGAGGACCCAAAAAGAGGTTCCCAATAATCCAATTTTCGGAAACTTCATTGATGGATCCAGCAATAGATCTATAGATCTTCATTCTAATACTCAACCTTTTCTGAAACTAGTTGTCAAGTCTGTCAAGTCCGAATAATAAAGCGACATCAATTTTTAGTATTCTCAACGACATCTTGAAAATGAAACTAGGATCGATTGATGGGAAATTATTTTTTCAGCAGCTTAAAGTTAGCCAGTTTCAATTGAAAATCTCCAAACTTGATAACCGTTTGAACGGTACAATTTGAAGCCGGATAATCTACTATACCTCCTTTCCAACTTTCGAAACATGATGCTGAAAACGCCCATAATACATGAGGATTATCACGCAATCTCACTATGTTGTCTGGAAAATAACACAATTCGAAAAAAGTTCAACTTCCGTGAAATGAAAAATCGTATCCTGAAAGCAAGTCTGCTCCTGGCCTAGCTTTACGATTCAGTTTTCTAGCCCACTTAATTTTAGAGCATCAAACATATTTTCTGGTTTCTATTCTCTTTATCACAACCATTCACATGACTGCTCGTCGAGTCTCCTCCAGACCAATAATTTTTTTCTCGAAACCTATCAAATTTAACGACTTTATGCTTTCAGTGTCACCATATGTCTGTCCCGTTCTTTTTCCTCCTCATTTTTTATGACGAACTTCATACCTTCCCTCCTTTTGAAGCTCCGCCCCTCTGCCTATGTGCTCTTTCAATACATTTTTTTGTGATTATTTGTACAACTTCTAGTCTGTTTGCGCTTATCATCCCGATGCGGATTGTGATAAAAGAACGCGGGTACCCCCACCACCGCCAGTCATTTCCATTTCACACCAACTCACTTTACTATCGTTTTTATTTGTCTACATATTATATAACGGTCATTTTTTCGGTTGGGTTTTACAGGGAAATGGCGCCGAAGAGCAACAAGAAACTGCTGATCGTGGGTGCCGGAGCATCGGGGCTCCCTTCGTTGAGACATGCGTTGCTGTATGGAGTGGATGTCACTTGCTTCGAGTTGACGGATCAAGTTGGAGGATTGTGGAACTATAAACCGCAGGAGACGGATTGTGAGTAACGTTCATAGTTTTGACTACCTTGAGATTGTGTAAACGGTATGTAATGGGTAACACTGGGAAGCAGAGATACTGAAACGTATTTTCACGTTTTCAAAACCTGAAGGTGAGCTTCAGAAGTTCAGTTAGCTTCTGAAGTTCACTAATTCGACTGCAGAAACTTCCAAAATGTTCGGTCTATCTCCTCTAAAAAAAACTTTAGAAATTCGTAACTCGAGTTCCGAGGGTCGGAACTTCTTAGTTAAGCCAGCATAGCATCCACACGTTTTCTTTCCAATAACACCCATCGTCTATCGAAGTAACCCTGATACGGACTAGGACTGACACTTTAAATTGCAGTATCCTCCGTAATGAAGACCACCGTGATCAACACTTCCAAAGAAATGACGGCCTATTCCGACTTCCCGCCAGAAGGAAAAATGGCAAACTTCATGCATAACACAGAGATGTACAGATATCTTCACAACTATGCAAAGAATTTCGATCTGGAGAAGCACATCAAATTTCATCATAAAGTGAACTCGATCAATCGAAACGAAGATTATGAGAAGACCGGAAAGTGGAAGGTCAACTATACTGATGAGTGAGTGTGACTTTCGAATGCTGCAGTCTACCTTGAACCGTTGGATGTCACGTTTTACTAAGAAAACCCTCCCAATCTCAATTTCCAGCCAAGGAGCCACCCATGACGCCGTGTTCGATGGTGTCCTCCTCTGCTCCGGCCACCATACTACACCCAAATGGCCAACCAAATTCCAGGGACAAGACGACTTCAAAGGACGGATTATTCACTCGCATAGTTATAAGGTAGTGTTATCATGTGATACATCGTTTTATCAGCTACATCATCAACATATTTCCTTTAGCCGAAAAGTTTTGGGTTTTGGTTTTTTAAACCTTCTCCATTCAGGATCACCGTGGCTATGAAGACAAGATCGTCGTCGTCGTCGGAATCGGAAACTCCGGAGGTGACGTGGCCGTGGAACTCTCCAGAATCGCCAAGCAAGTCTACCTGGTAACCCGTCGTGGCACATGGGTCTTCAATCGGATCTTCGACTATGGAAAACCGATCGACATGGTTATGAACAGAAAGTTCCTGTCCGATCTGAGAGGACGTGTTCCACAATGGATGTCCAACAGTGTGGTCGAGATGAAGCTGAACATGCGATTCGATCATCAAGCCTACGGTTTGAAGCCAGCTCACCGAGTGTTCGGAGCTCATCCGACTGTGAATGATGAGCTGCCGAATAGAATCGCATGTGGAACAGTGAGAATCAAGCCGAACATCTCGAAGTTCACGGAGAATGGAGTTGTGTTCGAGGATGGATCCAAGTTGGATCAGGTTGATGAGGTTGTCATGTCTACTGGATACTCTTTCGAGTTCAATTTGGTGGAGAAAGGAGAGCTCATCAAAGTTCAGAACAACCACGTCTCCCTCTATCAATACATGTTCCCGACTGACTTGGCTGAGCATAACAGTCTCGCTGTGATCGGTCTCGTTCAACCATTCGGATCAATCATGCCACTTTCCGAGATGCAAGCGAGAGTCTACCTGGAACAGTTCACCGGAAACAATGTGGTCCCGAGTAAGAGAGAAATGTTGGAGAATGTGCACGATAAGCAGGAGAAGATGGCCAGTAGATATGTAACAAGCACGAGGCACACTATCCAGGTTGACTATGTGGATTATATCGAGGAGTTGGCCAAGTTGATTGGAGCACAATTAGATATGAAGAAGCTGTGGAAAGAGGATCCATGGCTGGCTTACAAGGCTTGTGACATATTTCTGGAGCTCTTCATGTAAACATAATTTTTCAGGTCTACTTTGGTCCACGGGTCCCGTACATTTATCGTCTGAATGGACCACACAAGTGGAAGCAAGCGAGAGACGCTATCATGTCTGTTGATGAAAGAGTTCTCATGGCGACCAATGATAATGCACAAGTTGCACCGGATTACATTGTTCTGTACATTGCTGCTGTAGTTTTTGCTATTTTCGCTTTCTTCTACGTTTTGTTCTGAGCCCTGGCGGATTACATGTATGGAAATCTAAAGAATGAATAAAATCATAAACAGTAAAGGGTTGAGCGAAAGGACCGTTGAGCGAAAATGTGTCTAAACTTGAGGATGGGTCTCCGACGGTTGAACGAAAATGGTCCGTTCGATAGTTTGAGAACCTCTGATCATTTTTGACCTAGTTTCGTTTAAAGGTTTGAGAACCTCTGATCATTTTTGACCTAGTTTCGTTTAAAGGTTTGAGAACCTCTGATC
>LR545817.1:6028-35970 GCA_900536305.3 Caenorhabditis sp. 40 LS-2015 | reverse complement strand
TGAAATGACTTTTGTGGCAGCTTATATAGGTCCCGGACTTTCGAAACAATTCGAAACAATTCGAAAATACTTCTTGGCACGGTGCCAAGAAGCTCAGAAAAAAACGTTGTATACTTATCAGCCACCCTGTATAGTCAAGCTTGTGTCAGGTTCTTAACTTACTGTAGTTGGCAACGTGGACTCCTGGTGGTTCTCCAAACTGCCCTGGAAGATCTTGAGAAGTGATACAAGATACAATAGCTTTCAACTTACCGTGGTTGGGCATCGGAAATTGATGATATTGACCAATGAAAGGATTGCTCCAATACCCTTGAGAAGTCGGGAATGTAGGCATTTCCAAATCAAAGAGCCCGTCGTTAAAGTCTGGAGAATTCCACATCGGTTGCTGAGGAGTCTGAGACCCATTTGAGCCATCTGAAAGCGAAACAGTCTTTGAGAAAGACAGCAGGTTCTCACTGTTTTGCTGAAAACGGCTCATTTCTTGTGGCTGCAAATATCCCGCGTTGCATCCTGAACATGGAAAATTATGGCTTTGTCGTTAGAAGGATTACTCACCCATATGCGGTGGTATTGGTGGTTGGGAAGAGTCCATAATGAGTCTAGAATGAATGAAAAATGAAAGATTTTTGAAGTCACCTCGAGATATGGATCAGTAGACAAACTTCTCATAGACTGATTGTTATCAAGGTCACTCCAAGACTTTCACTTTTGTGTCGGTTGGTGTTTATGACCTGAACTCGTATACTTGAAAAGTGAAATCGAAAAAGAGATATCAATCTGATAAGCGTGAAAAATCTAACGTCACAAAAGTGAAAGTCTTGGACTGACCTTGATATTTGTTTAGAAAAATCTCGATAAATGTGCATAGAGTACATGAGACGAGCGGTTAAGAGGAAAGAACGACAAAACCTTTAAACGTCTATATCTCAAAATCTAAGTTAACTAACGAAAAGTTGTTAACAACAAAAATGATTGTCTTAAAATTTTGAGTATTTTTGCTGTTTACAACTTTTTCATAGCTCTTCTCCTGTTTGAGTTATAAGAGTGCATATGTTTGTAGTGGTGCGCGCAATGAGGGGGTAATGGAGACGACGACAAAACCTTCGATCGTGTGTATTTCAAAAACCAAGACAGCTAGAAAAAAGTTGTCAACTGCAAAAATGTTTGTCGTGAAATTCTGAGCATTTTTTCAGCAGAACTGATGAATCTAGAGATGTAATAGATGAAACATAATCACACAAATCTGCAGTCTTCCCGATGTTGTATTAAATTTGCTTCTTACTGAAATTGGAGAGCGAAAACATTTGAAAACGCAGCAGAATAACCAGTTCTTTAATCCTTCAATTACTCTCCTTGTGTGCTCTCCAAATTATAAAGTTGTATGCTCCTTTCATTTCCTCCGACACATACTAATTGCAGGGTTACCTTTTGGTTCTTGTTATACTCTTTCTGAGTGACATTTTCATATCAAGATGCCTAGAAAGAGCCCCTTTCTCCTCTAGACATCCCAATTCTTTCCCTTCCTCTACCGTAGCCCTCCCCGTCTTTTTCCCGCCTTTTCCTCCCTTTGTTTGTTGGCACGCGTCCAAGTTTTTCGCTCTTCTCCTGTCTGCCCTCTATGAAGATGATCCACTATTTCTTCGACCTTCTCGCTCCCCTCGAGTAAACAACTTTTTGACCACCAATACGCAGACAGCGCCACTTGAAGGTTGTTACATTGGTTGAAACGACTTATGTTGGAAAAAGCAAGAAACAAGGCATAAAAACAAGGAGAAAGATATGAGATTGTATCGAAGTGGAACTATTCGCTTCTACTTTAGTTTGAGTGGCTTGAAAGTGATGTAGCCCTTTTCCAACTGAACCATGAACTCCTCGTGGATAGCTGCCTCCCTCTTGAGCCATGGCTCACGAAGTTCAGAAGACATCGAGTTCCAAATTTGGGCTGAAAGAAAAAACAAGGATATGTTTGACGGTTTATATGGTTCTTACTAGCTTCAATGCAATTTGTTGTGCATTCGAAGGAGGTCCGTGGCGACTGGGGTTCTGCGAGCGACCAGCTGGGGCAAAACTAGACTCTCTGATGGGGCGAAGAGAGGGAGCCTGCCTTTGACTGGAAAGCAACTTGTGTGTTGTCAAGGTTTTTATCATAATGTACAGTATGTCTTACTTTTATTCAGAACTTCGTCATTCTTGAAAAGCTGGCATTCGTTGTAGTGAGAAAGCGCCTCTTCGTAGGGGGTACGGGGACTATCTGGAAGTCCAAGCTGCATTCTTTCTTTCTTCTCATATTCCTTTCTCTTGAGAAATCTCCTCTTTTCTCTACTACGTCGTTTACGGATATTCTCGAGGGTGGCAGCAGCTTTCGGTAGAGAACGAGAAGAGCGAGAAGAAGTGGTTGTTAGAGGTCGGAGTTTCAGTGAGCGTTTGGAAAAGGTGAGAATCGACGGATGCATGTGAAGTGGTTGGAGACATTCTAGATGATCAACTCCCAATCAAGCCTCCAACTTACTGTAGTTGGTTCCAAAGTCTCCAGTCGCTGGGAATGCTCCTGTCGTTAGCTCTCCTGCTTCGAAGAGTCGTGGGTGAACTGAGTTGAGTATCTAGCCAATCAAGGTTCATTCAAGCCTTCAACTCACTGTGGTAGCCTTCTAGGTTTCTTTGTGAAGTCATTTCTCCTTGACGTGTCAATGGCTCAGTTGATCCAAGGAATCCGGAGAAACCTGGGACATCTGGAACAAATAATGCGTATAGTACAACCTTCTAACTTACTATAGTTCCACCCAACGTTCTCTTGTGGGGTCATCATAGAATGTCCGAATGGATGATATTGCCCGTTGTTGCTCCAATTGAATTGCGGTGTGGCGAAAACCCCGGAGCTCGATGGGTCGTGAGTTCCAAGTTGCTGATGATTCCACATCTGCTGAAGGGGTGGCTGAGAACCGAAACTGTGGAGGTTCGAGTAACCTGAAAAACAGAAAAGATACTGTATCGAAAATCACGGATAGTGAGGCCTACCGTCATTCTGAAACTGAAAATTGCTCATGTCGTATTGTGTTTGTGCACCCATCATTTGCATATGTCTCGAATCTTCTGTAAATTTGAAAATTGACATTTTCCTTTTTATAGAGATCTCTCACCTATGTTTCGTGGTATTGGTTGTTCTAACGGATCCATGGGTTCTTTTGACATCAACAATCGGAACAAACAACAAAAGTGAAAAGTTTTCAAGTTTGCTCAAGGGATCGGGATCAGAGATCACGATTAGTTAACAACTTTCACTTTCTTCTAATTATTTATGCATGTCTGTGGTTTCGAAATAGAGATGATCACCTGATAAGTCCAGAAGATCTAGTTGTATGATAGGCAAGAGGATGCAAACTTTCAGAGATGCAGTAATCATTTGCGATAAGATCAAAATCTCAGAATCAAAAAATCAAAAAGTCTTTGGGTCTCGGAATCACAAAAACAGAATCTCAGAGTCTCAGTATCTCAAAATCCACAAGATCCATAGAACACACAGAATGCACATATTCTCAGCATCTCACTAGGGAAAGTTGCGAACAGGGATATGACACTTCAATATGTGAGTGGTACCACTGGAAAGAAGAGGTTGAAAAACTAGGGTTCACATTTTCAAAAACTGCTGCGGACCTTCAGGAGTGGAGTTATGGGCTCCGAAAGTTCTTTCCGAAGCTTCTTTCTTCTAGCTCCAGGGTTTTCGAGCCAAAACTCTTTCAGGAATCATACGATCTTTGAAAATATTCAAATCAAATAAAAATTGGTTAAAAATCAAAAAGAAAAAAAAATCGACCGCGACCGGGGGCGAACCGACAGCCTTTCTCACAGCTGACCGGCGCCTTAACCTCTCAGCCACCTCGCCACACTTTTTTAACAGTGGGAAGGCGGTAGACAAATTCGGGGCGGAAAAGAGCAAACTTTCGGAGCCCATAACTCCACTCCTGAAGGTCCGCAGCAGTTTTTGAAAATGTGAACCCTAGTTTTTCAACCTCTTCTTTCCAGTGGTACCACTCACATATCGAAGTGTCATATCCCAGTTCGCAACTTTACCTAGTCAGAATCTCTGTGAATCAGAATCTCGAGGTGATACCTTGAATCACGTGAACAGTCGATTTCACCTCGAGCCAGATTTCCATTTTTCTCCGTCCTTTCTTCCTTCTCCAAGTCCACATTCCATCTTCTTGCACTGACACAGCACTCCGAGAAACTTTTACTTATCATTTGTCTCGCGCCCCGTCCCCCGTATGTATTTCATTCACTCGCCCATTCCTTTTCTTCTTCTTCTTGCTTTTCATTTCCTCTTTTTTTGCTTTTTCTTGCCGCCGCCGTGCTTCCCTCTATCTCTCTCTCTCTCTGCAAAAAGTGTTCGTACCCTTTTCTACTCCTTCTGCAGGCAGAGGAGCCCTCGCCCCACCTTCCATAGACCAAATTAGACACACATATACATTCGAATCAGCGTGAAGACATAAGGGTAGACAAAGAGGGCGCTGCACCCGCCGCCACCACCGGCATCGGCCCTCGCTCGGCGAGTGGAGGAGAGGGAGTGTGTGTTCGTGTCTTCTTCTTCGCTCGGTCTCCTTTTCTTCTTCATTTCGAAATTCTCTCTCTCTTTTTTTGGAGGGCGCTCGTACTTCTCTGCCTCCTTCTTATTCTTCTTCTTCCTATGTATTTTTGTTTTCTATAAGGTTTTCAACCTGAGTAATGAAGGTGGAGAAGTCTAGCTTACCTCTGACGCAGATTCCTAGGTCTTCGGACTTTCAAATATTCAGATGGATTCTAGAGGTTATGATGAGGATCACACTACAAAAACACAGACAGACTTAAACAATTATCATTCGTTAAAAGTTCATTCTCGAAGTTTTTGAGTGTCTACATGATCTCCAGGGAATTTCCTATCGGGTGGGGCTCCGGACGCACTGACAGACTTTCATGACTATCACACCTGAAAATATCGATTCTCAACATTTCCGTAATATACAGAAAGTTTTCTATCGATATCTACAAATTTCATTCCAATCGGTTCATTGGAAGACAAGTTTTGTTTACAGGCACACAGACAGATTTTCAAACGTGTCCGTCATCTCCAAGAAAATTCCTATCGATTGATGCTATTTTCATTCGAATCCATGCACAAGTAACTGATAGTGAGATCCGGCCGTGTTTGACTTCCTTGACCTTCTCTTATCAACCTCTATCTTCTCTAAAGCTAACCTTCACACCACATATTTTTTCCTCGTCTTTGTTCTTCCATGTTTTCTCACATACTGATTCTTCCGTCGCATTTCCATATTTTTTGCGTTTGTTTCCGCTGCCCTCCCCCCAATACACAAACATGTACTTGTGTCTATTCATCGGTGGCTTTCCCGTTTACACGCACATACATATATTCGTGCATTGACATTTAATCAATCAACCCTCGTTTTTTGGTCCTTTTTTTTCTGGGACACCCGATAGAAATTAAATGGGTCTAGGAGTAGGGTCTGAATAAGAAAAGTATAAAGTTTTGATTGCATTTGTTCACTTTTATTAGGACCTACATTTTGAAGTTGTGACATTCCGAAACCACGACATTTCTAAACGGGCGAATGAGGAGAATAAGGGTTGCGAAATGGCTTACCTCCAGTTTCGAAATGGCCAAGTTACAAAACCCCAGTTTCTTTGTATTGCTTCTCGGTTTATTGACCTCCGACATCAGTTTTTTTCCTAGCTACACACTCTTCCATTTGTATCCTCGTTTTCATCCGTTTTCTCCTCAATCCGGAAATTTTGTACCCACAACTTCTTCTTCTCTCTCTCTCTCGCTCTGTTTCTACACCGAAAACGACATATATGTATAAACCCCACGCACACACATTTCCGAGCACCAAATTACGTACCTAGCGTCCGTTATATGTTTATAAGTGTCGTTTTACAAGGTGAAGCCTCTATGATGCTCAATTGTTTCGTTCTCTTACTCTGTGGCTTGTTTTGACTCCTCAATTTATATTTCCAGAATCTAGATATCTAGCTCATCATGCCTCGTCGTCAAACGACCCAGCAAAACCTCTTCCACCACGTTGTGCGTATTCTTCAGGTGGCCAACAATGGCAGATATCGTGGCTCGCTTGAAGGCAACCCCACCATGCGTCCCGACTCCCCGACGAATCTTGCTCACGAAGGTGAAAGATCGGCGTTCAGAAACGTCGACTCCATTCGAAGTAAGTGCAGTTTTCAATTGTGCCTCAAAACGATGTGAGTTTTCCAGACCACCTCCAGCAGGTGAACTTCATCTGCGAACATCCACCCGGCTACCTGTACGTGGAAGACCCGGAGCCACGCAGCACTTCATTTGATGACGCTACCATCATTATCGACACCTCGCTGTCAATGATCCAGATGGCCTCGCCTGCACTCTACTCCGTGGACCCGGATTTCGGTGAGTTCTATACTTTCGGTAAACATAAAAGAGTCTCGCATAGTTACAGGCCTAACTGAGCAAGAGGCCGTCGAGAAGGCTGCGGAGCAAATCCGCCGGTTCCGCGAACTTCCAGATTTGTTGAGAGCGGTGCTAGCAGAAAACGAGGAGATGTTCGATCAAAGTATGTTAAATGAGATTCTTCACATTTCTAGAAATAATTCTTTCAGTTCTCGCCGCTGATGCCCGAAACAGAGAGCTGGTGGAGACAGCTGCACAGACAGACCCAGTTCTGATTCTTCCAGTGGATAGTGCTGCACAGACAGATCCGGTTCTGATTCTTCCAGTTCCTCCAGTCCAGGAGGTCCAGCTTGTGGGAGAAATCATGCCAGAGCATCTATCTGCAGTCGAGGGACCTCCACAAGTGATGAATGCCACACAGCAGCATGATACTCCTGCGGTCGATGTTTCGGCTATGATAGTCCAAGATCTTGATATCCAGCCAGCACAGGAGGAACAAGCAGTTGAGCCAGCCCAACAGTCCGTAATGGAAATCGACAAAGCCGAGGAGACAGTGGAAGGAAAACGAGGTGAATACGCTACAAACAGAATTGAGAAAAACTTGATTTTTCAGCTGGACCATCTTCCAAATCGGCTGTTCGTTTTGAGCCGATGGTAGAAGCTGAACAGGCCCAAAAGAAATCTGAACAAGCCCTAAAGGAAACTTCTTCCGAATTGGTTGTCCATGTTCAGCCGGTAGTGGAAGCTGAAGAAGAAGCTCTGAACGAAGAGTCTCTTCATGTGCAGCCAGTCCAAAATGGCGTTGGAATTCCTACTTCACAAATGGAACTCAAGGATGCTGTTCAGCAGACCGATGCGGAGAAGGGTCAAGAAGAAGTGCAGACAAATATCGCACAGGAGGCTTCAGTGATTGCGAAACAAGATCTTCAGGCTGAACCAACCCAGCAGGACCTGCAAGTGCCAGCCAGACCATCCCAACAATCCGTGGCTAATGTTACTGTCCAAGAGGTGAATGCTGATGTTGAACAGCGATCTGATGCTCCAACAATAAATGCTCCATCTACGACAGACCAAGATTTTCATATCGAGCATATCCAGGAAAACCACTATGTCGAGGACAGGCCATGCCGACAATTAGCTGCAAAGGAGAGTGCTCAAGAAGAACTCATTGTCGTCGACAGGCGGGATAATGCTCCAGAACAGGTGGCTCCGCTAATAATGAACCAAGCTGCTCTGCATGCTCCATTGAACCAAACCGAGCAGACTTGTTGTGTAGGCAACCAGACAACTCCAACGGAGGATGTTGAACGAGGTATGTAAATATCCAACCAACTGAGCCAGAATAGTCCCAATTTTTTCAGCTGCTCCATCATCTGATGCCGGATCTTCTCCATCGTCATCATCGCAGAATAAAGGACAGCAGTTCACATCAAGTTCATCGTCTGAAGGAGGTAGGACCTTTTCCTCTAGGAGAAATTTGCACAACCACGAAAACAACAATATGTTCTTATTTCCAGAAGTTCTACTTGAAGCCGTGTCACCAGCTGGTCAAAAAGACGAAATGAGGGAGCCAGAGGTGGCTGTTCAAACCACGCCACAACACCAACTGGCCGAAAACCAGACTGCAAACTCGGAACTGGCGGCTGCTGGTCAACAGGGTGATGCCTCAGCGATCAATGGTCTCGTGGATCAAGCTCCTGAAGATGAGAGAGTCCAGGAGTCTTCTGGCAACCAGCCAACTTTGCAGACTCAAGGTATCACTTTTCAACTTGGCATTTTTAAATTAACTAGTTCAGAATCCGCTCCCGTCGCCAACGCCCCAGAAAATCCACAAAAATTGGGACTGAGATCACTGGAAACCTACACTCTCTCTGAAAAATCAGATACCGACGATTCAGAGAGAGGTAAGGGTATGACACGAAAATTTTTTAACTTTTGATGAATTGCAGACTTCCCTCCGACTCCTTCGAATCTTCCCTCTACATCAGGAGCAGCCCCCGTAGCCAGCAACGGAACTTCTGATAGTTCGAAAGCCCGTAAGACATTTTTTTCGAAGTTTTCTTCAAAGTCATATTTTTTTCAGTGGACCTTCCATCGACTTCTGGGTCGACATCCCGAGGAGTGAAGAGAGCGCGGTTCTCTTCGCCCACCCGAGCTACTCCGACTCGGATGAACTCGGCGAACAGTCTTCAGATGATGGAGCCAAGAAGGAGGGCTCGACAAAAAGGAAACGGATGACGAAGAAGGCCAAAAAGACCACATCTGTCGGAGGTAACATTTCTTTTGCTCCTTGTATCAAAGAACTCTCAATCTTTCAGAGAAAGTTCCGACCAGCGCCCGCATTGAGGTGCAGCGGAGGAGGACCGTTGAGAAGAAGGATGCAGTGGAGAAGTTGCCAGCTCCCGGGACCTATGCCGCCGCCCTCGACAACTACAACCAATGCGCCGTTCAAGAGGATCCTTTCCTCAGTGAGTTAACCAAAGTTCGTATTTGTTCCAAACCTCTCTTTTTTAGGAGATCTGCCTTGCTTGAATCTGTTCAAGCCAAAGGCAAATCCCTTGGAGAGGGAAATGCCTCAAGTCGTTGGGGAGAGAACAAAATCAGGTTATGATTTGTTCAAGGCCTGGAGGAAGTCCCAACCGAATCCAGGGACCGACAAGGCTCGAGGTAAGCTTTCTTTAACCACAGTTACTCTGAGTGCATTTACCGAGGTTCCTGTAACAGATATCAAACACATGTTAACTAACGAAATGTGCATGACATAAAGATGAACTATTTCCTAGTCGACAACTTTTCTATAGTGAACAAGATAGTGGTTGCCAAAATTTGAAAAACTTGCTTCCAGAGGCAGAGTGGCACGGCATGGGCGATGCAGGTCGGCAGCCATGGTTCCAAAGGGAGCAGAAACTTTTTGATGAGCTTTTATTCGAGTTGAAGTCCGGATTCGTAACGATCCCAAAATATGTAAAGTCAAAAAATTCTGATGTCTAGCTCATTTTCTCTCTTTCTGTCCTTTTTATGATTCTCATCTATGTTCCAACCCACAATACTTGTACTCATGCCAATGTATGGCTGCCATTTTTGACCGCTCCAGCTTTTGTGCCCCCTCCTCTCTTGAGTTTGCTACTTCTTCCCCATGTTCTTCTTCTCCTGTCCACTGAACCCCCTATCCTTGATTTTGCTCTCTCATACTTTTTTCTCTTCGCTCATTGTTTTTATGTCACTTTTTTCCTCTTCCTTGGTTTTCCGACTCCCAGTTTTCCCATTCCCCGACTTTTGCCCTCACCCTTCGTATCGTTCTTTCCCGGGATTCCCAACGTTCTCCGTTCATTTCACCCCTCACAGACCCACTGGTCCAGGCTGTCCTCCATATTCATTTCTTGTGAACCCAACTTTTCTGTCTTCATCTGATCGTGTTATCATATCTCCACTGCATCTGGTGTCGCTCAGTTATTTTGTACTGTTCGCTTCTGATACCTAAGAACACACGTCAATAAAAATTGCATTTTTTAAATTCATGTCTTCTTGTTTTCGTGTTTCTTGTTTTCAGGTCTGCACTTTCCCATCCTTGTCAATCTCATCCATGACGCTCATTTTTTTCGCCTCTTCTCCAAGCTCCGCCCCCTTCCATCCCATTTGTAGACGATGAGAAGAATGCAACGTAAGCTTAACTTCCGTTCCAGTTTCCGCGACACCTCCATTATTATTCGGTCTGGGGGTGTTCCTTATCGTTTTTTGTCATAATAACCCTTCTAATTTCCGGTGGTGTCGTCTGGTCAGGTAACTAAGTTTTTCTAATTTCCGGAGACATCTATTATGCATCCGACGGGTGTTACTGATTCTTCTAATTTCCGGTGTTCGGTTTTCTGAAGCAGGTGTAGGTGAGAAGACGCTCATTCATCTTCGGAATACCTTTTTCAGTCTTTCAATGGCTCAGAACCGGCTGTATCTTATCTCTCCAGTTTGGTTACTGTAGGCTTTTTCACCTTGAGTTTTTACACCGTGAAATGTTTCTGTGACTTTGACGCAACTTATCTTGGTTCGTAACAGATATAAAAAAGTTGTCAACTAACGAAATGTTCAAAATTTTGTCAGGAAAATTTTGTTAGTTGATATCTTTTGATATCTATCAAAGCAACCAAGATAAATATGGTCAAAGTAAAGGAACAGTTGAGAAGTTTCAGCCCAATGAACACAAGCATCGTCACTCTCCGGAATGAGGGCCCATCGGCTTTCACTCCAGTCTTACCCACTGCAAACGGTACATATTGAAAACCAACAATAGTCGGAAATGACTCCTGATTTCAGTAATGTTGCCTCCACTAACGCTCCCTTATTTCAATGCTCCTCCACCATACAGATTCCACGACTTCAACTTCAATGCTAAACCTCACCTTCCTGTAGTGCCACCACAGAAACAGCATTCTCTGCCACACAGTGAGATTCTGAGATTCTGAAATTCAGAAGACAACAACGCATTTTTCTTACAGAAACCACCAGACGGTCTACATATTCAGTGATCCGAGTGGCTAAACCGGTGAAGTTCCGAAAACTTTTGGGCGCCAAAATATTACCGACTACTCCTTTGAAACCTGTTCCCGTCGATAATTCTGGTAAGTGAGTGGCTACGGTAGCAGTCTTGCGAAATATTACTCAGAAGTCTACAATGCTGCCCAACAGAATGCTGCTAGATTATGGTCTCTAAATCCCAGTCTGTTACCCTCTCAGCTGATCTACCCGATGGGGTATCCTCCATACCCTATGAGTCATGGTAAGGCCCATAGTTAAACTTTGGAAATGTGCTCTTTTTTCCAGTGCTTACCACTAACCCATACTTGAACATGATAGCTCCTCCCATGCTTGACCCAGGTCTTCCGTATGCTCCAGTAGACTGGAGCAAGGTTTCGCTTGGACCAGCTAAAGCAAGCTATGTTCAACCAACTTTTGCCATTCCTATGAATCCAAACATTCAATCTCCGCTCGATCATCTCAGCCAACGGTTCTCTCAAGAACACAGTAAGGATTTCTTTGATCTGAATCTGAATCTGAATCCGAACTCTGACTTTCCAGACAGCTCCAAGCCTTCGAAACACGACGAGTCATCAGCCTTCAACCCCAAAGGTATATCTACATTCCCTCTAAATGTGCACCATTTCCCTCACTCAGAAGTGTCATTGTTCCCAATCGAAGGTCGGTCTAAAAGGCTAATATGTATGTAAAAGTAGAACTTGTTCAGCTCTCACCCCATCTCGCCACAAACCCTCATCGGCAAAAAATTCGGAGGGTACAATGATTCGGGGGTACAAGGGGGTACAAATGATTTTAGGGTACAAAATTAGTGATTCGGGGGTACTAAAATTCAGAGGTACTAAAATTCGAGGGTACAATGATGAGGGGGTACAAAACGCTTGTGATTTTGGGGTACAACGTTTGGGATTCGAGGGTACCAACTCAGGGTTCTGCATTCAATAATGGTCCCACAATTTATTGTA
The DNA here is from genome assembly GCA_900536305.3 of Caenorhabditis sp. 40 LS-2015. Classification (NCBI taxonomy): domain Eukaryota; kingdom Metazoa; phylum Nematoda; class Chromadorea; order Rhabditida; family Rhabditidae; genus Caenorhabditis; species Caenorhabditis tribulationis. The sequence goes on along the minus strand of LR545817.1, from coordinate 24,045 downwards.
ACTAAATATTGATGAAAACATGGCGCGAACGGCTAATGTTGCTTCTTTTTTTCGGTTTCATACTTCTAGGCTTAGTAAAGCCTCTAAAAGTTTGATGAAAAATAATCATCTCACAAGGACCACCCAAGAACTCGTGCAATCTCCTTTTCAGGACCTTCACTAAGCCTAATTAAAGGAAAACTGAGTTTAGTTGTTACCTTTCCAAAAAAAAGTTTGGGACATTCAATTCTGATAGTTACTTTCAGTTTAAAAAGGTGTACCATCGAACCACAAAATTTGTACCTTCAAATCAGAAATGTTGTACCCCAAAATCACATGCAGTTTGTACCCCCTCATCATTGTACCCTCGAATTTTAGTACCTCTGAATTTTAGTACCCCCGAATCACTAATTTTGTACCCTAAAATCATTTGTACCCCCTTGTACCCCCGAATCGTTGTACCCTCCGAATTTTTTGCCACCCTCATCACCCCAGAAGAATCTTCCTACAACTCCGGACATCCCGCCTCGCTCGAGAATCAAATTCCACGTGGTCACAAAACTTCAGCGACAGCGAACCAGCAAAAAGAAGAAGGCGATTCTCGAGCGTCTCATGAAGAATCGACCTGAAGCGTCCTATCAGGATGCGTTGGCTTATCACAACTCATGTGCTCTTTATAAAGATCCGTGTCTGAGTGAGTAGGATGTCTCACGCTTATGGAAACACACTAGGAACTTTCAGAGGACCTCACTAACATCAACCTTTTCCAACCCAACACCTCGGACCACTCAATGCCGCAAGTCGTGCAGGAAAGAACAAAAACTGCGTGGCTCCTCTACAACTCTTGGCGGAGGTCTCAGGGTCCGGAAACAAGCAAGACGATGAGACGTGAGTGAAACATATCTCGAACAACAGTAACCCCCTAACGTTACAGGCCACGAATGGGATATGCTGCCTGCTGAGCAACAAATGGAGTGGTATGTCCGGGAGGATATGGTTTTCCAAGAGCTCATTCGCCAGTTGAGCAAGGGATATGTCACTATCACGGCTATCGAGAAGGAAGTGGCAAAGGCTGTCAAGAATATGAAGAAAGGAGAGGAGCCAGAAGAAGAAGAAGAAGAGTGTGCTCTCTACAAAGGGATACTTTGAATGTTCTGTTTTTTTCCTGTCTCATAATCATTCTCTCCTTTTCAATACCGTAGTCTGTCTCGAATCCCCGTTTCCCTCCCCCAATTTTCTTCCTTGTTAGTTTCTCTTTTCCAAAAATGATGAATCGTTTCTTCACTCGAGAACAACCAATGCAGCAAATTGAGCCCACAATAAATGAGCTCGAGATGGGATGACTTTGGGGGAAAAAAATGAGGTCGAATTCGTCAAATCTTTGTGGTCGTTTTGGAGGGTGGTGAGCGTTTGATGGGGTACGTATTGAGAGGAGAAGGAGTATGTTAATTTGGTCGCGTATTTGATGAATGAGGAAAAGGGCATGGAGAACAGAAATAACATTAAGGGGAAGCAAAAAAATTTTTACTTTTGACATCATTTAGAAAAATCAGACATCCAGCGTGGACATCATGAAATCTGAAAAAAAGTCCAAACAAAACTTCCAATGTTGTTATGATGTTGCTTCAAACCAGTCAGTCGGAAGTTAATGTCGAAAAATTCAGCCCATCATAAATTTTTAAGCTGGCAGATATGGTCTAATGGCTAATACTGGCAAGAATGGCAAGAACAGACTGGGACTGTCAGACAATTTTCTAGTGCACATTCGCAACTGCGACGTTCCGCAATAAGTTATTTCGCAACTATCCGTTTAGGAACTATCCGTTGAGTTGAAAATTTGCGTTGTAATTCTGAGCTGGGAAAAAGTAGTTACAAAATATGTTAGTTGCGAAATGATCAGTAGCGAAACGTCACAGTTGCGGAACGTCACAGTTGCGAAACGTCACAGTTGCGAAACGTCACAGTTGCGAAACGCCGCGGAACATCGAAGTGTCGTTGCGCGAGGGCTCATCGGTTGGCGAATGGATAATAAAAGTTGAAATAATCAAACGCAGTGCAAAAAGGGGCGTGTCTCTGTGCAACCTGCGACATTTTATTGCACAGATAGTACGCACCCTGAATAGGACCCGACTGTACACACCATCCTGGCGCCATTTCAATGTCGGTAAACATTCGGCTTCGTTTAGACCCCTTTCGCTCATTTTCACCCACCACCTCATTAACTTGAATGTTCTGGAGACTGACACCCTTGCTCGATGAAAAATGAGGAAAAGATTCGTCAGAAAAGCGGGAAGAGTCCTACTAAAACCAAGATGGGCAATTGATGAGTATAGCGAATGGCAACCGAAGAAAAATTAGGTCAAATTTGTCAAAAAAAAAAAGAGTGGGAGAAACCGAGAAGAACTGCTCATTATACCCGAGAACTAAAGTGAAGTATGTTTTCCGACATCAAAATTGCAAACGGATTTGGGCAGAAAGGCTATGATATTCGGAAATCTCGTAATTAGCAATATCCTTTTCGCCCATATCTCCCACCTCCCAAAACACATTCTATTTCAACTTTATGTTTATTTACGCCCTCTTTTTCTTTTCTAGCAGCTTTGTTTTTCGCGCACTTTTTTTCAAAAGTTTTTTCGATTTCTTTTTCATTTTCAGAAATTATGATCCATCGCCCCATCCTCGTCCCCATGGTCGCCTACCAGAACTATCTGGTACCGGAGAACCCAAGAGGTAATAGAAAAGTTGTTATACCTAAAAAAACTTTACTTCCAAATTTTAGCGCCAGGGAACTCGCGCACCATGACGAGCACCATTGTGCTCATTCAAGACGACGGCCCATCCGCCTTCGTGGACGTCGAGGAGACTCGTATGTTAACCTATTCTCAAATTTTACGAATTTCTGAAATGTTTGATTTCAGGGCGCCGCCTCTCCCACGCCTTACGAATGCTGCTGGCTGCGCAGCTGCTATTGGCAGCTGCGAATTAGAGTAGAAGAACACGGCACTTTTTAATTTGAAGTTTCTTCCCCACTCTTCTTTCTTTTTACATCGCTGCCTTGAACCTACTCCATGGATGTACTTTTTTATTCCAATTTCCAAACCTCTTTTCAAAACTGAATGAATTTTTTTTTTCAAAATTCGAAATTCTTCACTGGAAAACAAAGCAAAACGCATCAGAACTTTCTCAGATTTGATCAAAGTTAATGAACTCAGATTAGTAATTTTTGCTAACTAGTGCTCTCCTTTTCTCTCTCTCCTGACAGCCGGCTGTTTTGTTGTCATGTGTACTACTCCGCGGTTTTATTTCCGTTTGTCTCGTAATCCGTGGAAAACGCAGATGACGACAGAAGAAAGCGTTGTCATGGGAGAATAAGGCTTATAACTACAAATGAAGCGTAGACGTGACAAACGCTAGAAAATTGGTCTCCTTGGAAACTTGGTTAAATGTCTTCTCAACATCCATCGTCGTCATCTATTGATAACCATGCTGGCTCCGTTGAGCACACACTGCTTATTAGCGGAGAGCCGAGACAACACAGTTCAATCTTCAGATACAAGTTTCTCGCGTGATATAATCAATCGTAGATCAAAATACCTTCTTCTCTGTTCAATTTGACTTTCCAGTGCAAAAAGGGTCCGGAAAAGTATGCTCCAAGGCTCGATGTGGATATCGTCATCACTCGCTCAATAGTCATTACCGCAAAATAACTCGAAATTGGTCCGTTGGGTTTAAACCAGCTGACTAGAAGGTGACGAGAAGAAAACGACAGTTATTTTATTGCAAAGTTTGAACACCAAAAAAAGGTAGATCAAAATACAAATGTATAAACAACTTAGAAAGGAATAGATAGTTGATTATACTAGTAGATCAAAAAATAAAGTATAGTAGGCCATATTAGACACTTGACATTACAAACAAACACCGGGCTAATTAGAGATAGTTCAGAGTTCGAACCCCCTCATTGTCCCTTCTTCTTTCTCTTGTCTCCATTCGCACTCCCCGCACTTTTCCTCTCTCGCTTTCTCCCCAACACGTCGACGACAACCATGCCATACTTCTCCTGAACCTCTTGAATCGCCAGCACCACATCCGTCATCTTCTTCCAGTGCTCCTTCTCGTCGTCGGAATAGTCGGCCCATTGGAGATCTGAAAAAGGGAAGTTTCACTTGGCGAAACTGTGCCAGAAACTTACAAGTGTTCTCAGAACTTTTCGCCTGGTTCTGGAAGAAGTTGTAGCGGTTTCGACAAGCGCCCACTTTCTGTGGAAGGGTGCGGTCTCCGAGCGGGTTGAACAGGTAGCTGCTAAGGTCTGAAAGTTTGAAAATTTCACATTTGGATTACGGCAGTTCTCCTTACCTCTCCCTGCCAACACCCCAAAATCAAAGGTGGAATTGATCTTGATCGCTTCTTCGAACGTCTTTACAAACGGAACCTCCTCCTCCTTCTCAGATGACAACGTCGGCATTTGCTCACTATCCAATGACCCCGGCGATGACAATAACGACGTCGACGACACTTCAGAAGATGATGTGATCAGATGGGAGATGGCAAAGTTCTCATGTTCTGGCACTCTTCGTGGAGCTTCCAGGAGTCTTTGGAGCTTCGAAGGGGCTGGGAGAGAAGTTTGGGATTCTGTAAAAACAAGATTCAGATGACGTCAGGGGTTCAAGATTCAGGAAAATCTCACTTTGACTTTGCAGCTCCAGCACTTGTGCTCGAAGTCTCTCTATCTCCGCATCCTTCTCCCCAGACTCATCGGAAACCGTCTTCAACTTTTGCTCCAGTTCATTCTTGGCCACGTTCAACTCGGCGAACTTGTTTTCCGAGTAGTGTCTCATGTTGAAGATGTAGACCTTGAGCTGATGGTTCTCTGAAAAATCTGGCAATGCAATTTTCAGAATGTGAAGCCTTACCTTCACTCAAGTCGTGAATTTTGATGATATGGTTGTAGTACATGTTGGTTAGCCCCTCTACTTTTGCTTCTAGAGCGGACAGTGGCGATGCTGAAAAAGAGAAGGTTCAATACGCTAAGAAAATTCTAGAAGGTACCAGGTTTGCCTGTGGCAGCATTCGGATTCGCCATGAGTCTTTCCGAGATGATGTCGGTGTTCAATGCCATTGTTCGTTAGAGGTCGGTTTTGAGGCTGGAAATTTTCAAGACTAGAAAAAAAATCAGTTAAGAAAAAAGGCGGTAACTTGAACAAACGCGAAAATTCAAAACTTTGAATTCCAAAAATTCTCGTGAAGGACATTTTCTCTTTTACCGCCACTTTTTGTTGGTCAAAACATAAAAGGAAGGGAAAAAAAGAGAAAAAAAAGACGAGTCTAAAATGAGTTTGTTCAAAAGATGAAGTTCTTTTTCTGCGGAGCCATTAAACTTCCAAATGGGGCTCGCGGGATTTTATGTACCTGGTTTTCAAGTACGACCTAGCATAAATTTTTATGAGCACATCATTGCTCGAATGGTGGACACCAAAATGGGAAGTGACTATTAGTAATGATCAGTCTTGGTACATACTTCCGGATAGATAAAATCAGTAGATAATACTGATGAATAACTCGACAAACATATGCAGTTAATTAGCTAATGATTGACACGTGTCATGGCCAAAAAATGTCGCTCGATAAGTGCATACTCAAGTTTTTTTTGCTAGATACGGGTTTTATTAGGCATGAGTCATTATTTGATACGAGTTCTTCTAAGGCACAAGATCTTGTTAAGTACGGAGTCTTGTTGGGTACAAGTCATTAATCAGTACAGGGCCTCTACTTGAGACGGTCCTTATTAGGAACGTGGAATCCCGCTAAGAGTTATGAGAAACAATCTGAGATTTCTAGGCAACATTTTAAGAGTTTGAAGCATTCGATATTTTTCTCGTCGTTTTCAGCGTGTCAATAAGTGCCAGTGCGAAAATTGTTGGCCACGAAAAACGCATTATTGACAAAGAACAGAATGCAAAAAAGTATGACAAAAAGGCTAAAATGAAATGTATAATTTCCGCTCGAAATGCGAGGTGACCCCCATCGCCTAACCAGCTCCAAAACAAAATACAAACGATCAAAGAGTCAAAATACAACCGTGAAAAGGACAGACACCTAGGCACATACATATAATGAGCGAGAGAGGGCAGATGTCACACCCCGGGTTTCCAGGAGCAATTCTTATCTGCCACACTCGTCATCTTTCTTCTCTCCGCCAGCGCAATTTGTTGTCTCTCGAAGAGGCACTAATTGCCTTAAAGACACCCCCGTTTTTTTTTGACATGATCGAACCGTAAGATAGCGACTAAAAGGTAGGTGAGGGTAATTGTGAACACCTGGAATTGTGCAGGGGGTGTGACTGTAATCCCTCAAAGGCGGCGTGGGTTGTTTGAAGTGTTACGGGTGGCTCATAATGACCATGAGATCAAAAGATACTATTTATTGGAATCTAGAGAAAAATCATTTCCGGGATTTTCCGCAACTGCCTATTTCGAAAACACGGAGTACATGGGAGCAAAAAGTTTCGCATGAGTTTCGAAAAAGCCGGTTTCAGAATGTCCTGGAGCCAAATTTCCGGTTTAGCTTGGACGAGGTTCTGCTCCAAGTGATTGTTTTTTCTCGCTGCCTCCCTCGCTTCCTCACAAGTCCCAACGTCATCTGATTCCATTGAACCTCACACATCTTCTCCAAAATCATACTCCACATCATTTTCGCCTCCTCTTTCACTTATTTTTTTCATGGTTTGTTTTCTGGGAAACATACTAGAATGCAAGCTTTGAAGGTTGCAAACTATCATCGTCATTCTGTTGTTTATAAAGTTTCTCAACACTTTCAGCGGTGTTAATAAATGAGGACTAGTGCGGATAGCTGGGTGTAGAAGTAAGACGTTAGATCTAAAAACTCTGGGATTGAAAACTTATAGAAAGGCAAACTTACCGAATAAATCTCTTTTCATAATGATGGAGTGGAAATTGCCTCTCCAGACCTGCAGACCTTTGATATAGGTTTACTCTGGAAACTGACAAATTTTCGGGCTTTAAATGCTGGGTTTAGCCGGCTCACCCTTCTCCCACTTCTCTGTTTCAAAATATGTATATCACACTCGACAGAAGTTGCTTCAGTTTGCAATAAACGTAGCACATTCTGGAAACAAGAAAATGATAATTCTAATAAGATTCCTCTTAATCGGACTCCCTAATTCCCACCTGTCCCTATAACGGATTGTCTTATTCTGGTCCATGCTTATTTCTGTTCCTCTTCCTTGCAAGTGTCCCGACATTTTCTACGTTTTGTTTTCCTCTTTCCGTTGCAACCAGCTGGGTGTCACCCTTTGGTTCCTACTTGTCTAGCGTTCAGATGTTCCAGTCGGAGTAATGCATGTTAAAGATCAACAGTATAGAGATGATGAACCAGATGGGAAAAATGAAGTCGTCTTCCGGCTGAACGAGTGTATGTGTCTGATTTTCGGAATCTACCCATCAGACTATGACACTCTCTTGGAGGTTTTGTGCTCCCTGCATTGCAAAAATCACTTGACATTTTGATATTCACGTTTCACAAAAAACGAAGCAAGCGTTTCATAAAAACCAAGTTCATTGAAAGCTGCAAAGTTTGGAGGGTCAAATTTATATAAAAATAGGTCAATATATATTATATAGGTCAAAGGGAGGTTAAAGGTAGGGCAAAATTGTTCAATGCGATGTCCAAAGACTGTCAAACTTTCTCAACAAACAGGTAGATGCACAAATAAACAAAAAAGAGGGGTGGGGTAAAAAAAGCAACAAAGAGGATTTCAATCGAGGGAAAATAGGCTCAAAATGCAAAGAAAGTAGGCAATTCAAATTATGAAGGTCAATCGATCACAATGAGTTTGTTGTGCGATTCTTCCTTCTCTTCCTCATTTTTCTGACCTCCACAAATCTTGAAGAGGAGGTCTGAAAATTTTGAACTTTGTCAGGTTTTACGAAAAAAAAAATGATCTCACCATGGTTTCCGATTGCCAAACTGGATCTGTCACAAGCCTCATGCCAAGCCTGTAGCTCTTTTGCGAAGGTGTAATCTAAAGACAAAGATTTCTTTGAAAAAAGTGTGGTCGAATCTCTTACCATTCTCCCATCTCTTCAGTTCCTCCTTCGAGTTCTCCAGCTCCCTTCTTATCTGCTTTAGTGAGGTTTGAATTTCCAGCAAGCGGCCTCCAACTAGAATAAAACCCGAGGCATCCTTGGCCAGGCCTATCTCGGCTGCTTTGAATTGAATTGCGTGGGACCCTAAAGGTTTTTTTTAACTTAGACGCTCGAAAAAAGAACAACTTACACTCGGTGAGGTCCTGGATTTTGTTCACCAAATTAAAGTAGCGCTCTGTTGAAACATCGTTGACGCTGGAAATGTATAACGTCTCCATAATCTCTAATCCCTTTCCTCACCTGTCATTAGATTGGTCCTTATTCATGTTTTTGTTCTTCTCCTCTTTCCGACTCACGAAAATTGTTTAGATGCTCTCCTTCTCTATGAAATCTGATGACCGCGATTTCTGACTCCTCTTCGAGATCAGAATCAGATACAAAGTAATCGCAGATGTCTTCCGGTCAAACAAAAAAAAGTGAAAGCTCGCCTCGCTTAGATTCGCAGGTGGGCGTGCACACAAGATGTCTAGTCTACTTCTAGACACATTTCATCCTTTACCTCATCAAAATAGACCATGACATTAATGGTTATAGTGCATTCTAATTGGGCTCAATGATTAAAGAGCGAAGTTTGCGAGTTCAAATAAGCATATGATCAGGGAGAAGGTTTTTTTTAGAGACAGCACGTTGTCAATTCGTCAAAGGCATGTTTCGAAACGTATTATCCTGTTTTCAAAAACTGATGACGAGCCTCAAAAGTAGATCTTCGGAGGTTTGGCTTTTTGGCCACAGATTGGGTAGTCTGTGGCCCAAAGACAGCAAATCACTAGATTCTCACAAATCGACTTCTGGAGATGAACAACCGTCTTTGAAAACGCAATAATATATTCAGTATCATCTACGAAAAATTTACAATCGATTGATATAAATTTCGTCAAAATCGGTTCATTGACAGACGACTAATGACAAAACTTATTATCCGTTTCCACTATGTCTCCCTATTTCCAGACACCCTGTTTGCACCAAGACAAACAAGAACACCGACAGCGTTTAAAACATAATCTTGTGTAATGGTCGCCAGATGTTGCTATATACGAAAACAGAAATTTTGTGTTCAGCACTTTTATGATGTCCACTAAAACCACACAAGACCTGACAATAAGCGTGCAAATAGCATTTTATCCTCTCACGACACGTGATTCAAAGTTTTCACGAGTACTGTACTTTCCATCATCATCAATTAGCCGACATTGGAATCGTGAAAGTTCCAGCTGGGGTGACACTGGCGAACGCCGCCTGAGCATCAGTGGCGTCGGCTGGCGCGTTGGCGAAGTGAACGACGACTTTGTCCTCCTTGGGTGCTCCGGAGAGACGCATGATGGTCATATCCTTAGTGCCAGCTGGATCTATGAAGCCGAAGACTGGAGTGATACGGTAGTCCGTGTTGTTGGAGGACTTGATCTGAAGATTTTTAATGGTTTTGGTTTTGACACACTTTTTTATGGGGTTATTCAGGGAATCGGCAAAAAAGAAAAAAAAACTCGAAGAGAAAACCAATCTAGCTGAAACTTTGGGGAAAACTGGAGAAAACTATAAGAAACATTTTGCCAAAATTTGGAATTAAAATATCGACTTTGAAAATTTGGCTGGAATTTCAAACAAATTTTCAAAGTTGATATTTTGACCCCAAACTTCGGCAATATGTTCCCTATAGTTTTCTCCAGTTTTCTCCAGTTTTCCCCAAAGTTTCAGCTAGATTGGTTTTCTCTCCAAGTTTTCGCGGAGTTTTTTTTACTTTTTTGCCGATTCCCTGAATAACCCCATTATGTTGTATCTCGATTGATGTGCTCGGAAATCAAAAATTCAGAATTCCAAAGAAGCCTTGGAGAATTTCAAACGTTACCTTGAAAATAAGCTTATCCGTTCCAGAATTGACCAACTTGTGAACCGACGAGCCGCCGGCGGCCGGAATCGCACATGACGCTGGTTCGGCGATCAACGACATTCTCGATTGTTGTCGGAAAACTGAATTCCACCTTTTCTGATTCTGGTTTTTAGTCTTATCAAGATGTGCTGATTTTTTTTATCAAGACTAGTTTTTCTAGCTGATTTTATCTTCTAAAGGGGGAGTGTACTAATTTTTTAAAGATTGATTTTTTTTTTGGGTTCTCAAACTCTCTTGGGCATGGGTCTGAAAGTTTCTTGTTCTCCAGATATTCGCAAAAAACAGGTTGAAAAATGAAGAAATTTGAAGGAAGAAAAGCCCATGGATGATCAACGTGAAAACATAACAGGGCAGACGGTAAGGAATCTGTTTCAAATTCTAGTAATCCCCGCCCACTTTACAGCCATTCGAAGTGTTTCCCGGATTTAACCTTTATTCAAACAAATGGTTCCCAAACATGAAACAAACGCAATGATAAATTCCCACCACAAACCATAAAAAAATTCCCCGAATCCCTCCGTTCCAAAAAAACATTGACACATTCCCACAGCCTGCTCGATTTCTCTCGGCTATTTTTTATGGTTGTAGAAGCAGGAAAGCGAGTGCTCTCCTTCTGGCAGGTAGATCGGTTGTCCTTCGAAAGTGGAGTAGTTGTAGTGTTGAGCGGGATGAGCGTTGGCTTGTAGTGAGAAGGTGTGCTGAACAAAAAAAGTGGTGCGAAAAAAGTGGTGATCGAATCTTTTTGGTTCAAGCCGTGCAAATTGTTTTGAAACAGATTCTGTGAAAATTTGAACTTGTTTGAATCATTTTCAGCCATGTTTTAGCCAGTGCAAACCCATATCTCTTTGCTCCTAGGGCTTTTACAAGAAAGCTTCAAAAACTAAAACTCTTCGAGTTAAAAACAGATGATACTGTTATTCAAAAGATTACAGATCTTCTACAAAAAAGGTAACAATTTTGAATATGTTTGAGGAAAGTTCTGAGCCAAAGCCCAAGTTGATCCTCATTATTAGTTCTGAAAGTGACGTAAAACTTGAAAAGCTCACCTTATTATATTCCTGATTGTAGCCTACATATCTTAAAATAATCTGCTTCGGAGCCTCGACCAAGAATCCTAGCTTTTGGACTGGAAAACGCACGGAGTACTGCGGAACCGGTACCACTATCAGTTTGCTCTGAAATTTCAAACTTTTTGGTCACCAATTCAAACCCAATCTTACCAACTCCTGTGTCAACTTCCACTTGGAGAACGGCACCTCCATCACGCGTTGCCTCAGAGTGGCAGTAGAGAAATGGCAAAAGAATAAGAAAAGAATCTCCTTCCACTGGAAAATGAAAAATGTGTATGCGAGTGTGTGTGTGCCGGCCTCCCCTCTCAGCGACGATAAATTTCTGTAAACAACATGGCGAATTGAATATGCAAGACAGTAAAAAAGCGCAGCACATAAAAAGTGAGAAAACATCATAAGGGTGAGCAATGATATTGGGAATCGAGCCATCATGCAGGGGTCAAGTGACCACGAAACCGTGGGAAAGAAGAGTAATTATGGAGTGAAGGGTGTTGAGAAAGTTGAGATTCGGAGTTTCTGAGGTTCTGAGAGTCGCAGACCGTATTTCCTCTAAAAGACCGGCACCCCTTCCATTCCCTTTGACCCGATTTATTTTTAGTTTGTTTCTTCATAGAAGGGCACAAGGCCACTGACACAAGATACAAATAATAAGAACTTAAACAGGAGAATTCTAGTCCAGAATCAGATTCTAGTCCAGAATCAGAAAAATTTATCTCGGCTCTTGTAACAGACCTCAAAAGGTTGTCAACTAACAAAATGTTTCTCTGTTTATTATAAACATTTTGTTAGTTGATCACTTTTTAATCGCTGTTACAGGAACCAAGATATATCGGGTCAAAGCGATTGAACGGTAGTGCCGGTCTATTAGAGGAGATACGGTAACACCACATTTGAGTTTTTCTTGAACTCTAGGTTCTCGAAATGTAAGCAAAAAAAATCTGCTCATTCTGGCTACAACTTGACTGAAACAGTTCAAATGATCAAAATTTTTTGCATGGGATTGATTTGAAATGTTCCCCCAGAAATTCTAGTTTCGAACTTCTTCTTTTTTGGAAGACATACCTAAAAAACGTACTATCCATATACATTTTTTCAGCGACACAAATCCTTCAATCCTCACACACTTTTTTCTTCCTAATCTCCTCATCCTCTCTTTTTCTGATTCTCCGCAATACGTTTCCCCGATGCAATCTCCTTAATCCTTTCTTTTTAGTCGGGCTCAGTTGCTCTCCTTTCTTCTCTCCTTTTTCCCCTTTCCTATATTTCCCACACTCCTGAACCCCCAGCTGTTCGTTGCCATGCCGATTCTCTTCTTTTTTTTCTTGTTTTCCTCTTCTTCTCCGTCTAGCAACGAAGACAAGAAAAGGAAACGACTACCTTCTCCGTTTCCTGTTTGTCAACAAATTGAAGTCTCATGCCATTTGGAAGTAGTAATCCGAAAATCTAGACACGTCATTTTGCACTAGACAAATCGTTGTTTTTTTTTCTCAAATTTTTAATGAAATTTACTCTCAAGAATCAAAATCTTCAAAAAAAAAGAACAGAAAAAATATCAAAAACTCATTTCAGTGCATGAGTTCAGCTATCTCCTAGACACCCGTCAACTGGTATTAAGGTAAAAATGTTGTAAAGGAAAAAAAGAGAAGAAAAGTGACCACAATATGTAGTATGGGAGTTTTTCCTCTTTTTTGGGGATGCTTGTTTTTTGTTTTCAAGGAAAGAAGTGTGTTGGTAGGAAAAACATCTGAGTTCAACTTTTGTTCAATGTACTAGTTCCAGTTGTCTCGCATATTGTCGTATTTCACACTTTCAGTGCTTTCTTCAATCTTTCTTCACTTTCCCACGGTCAAAGAAGAAAAACTGAAAACACCAAGTGTATTCCTTTTCCTTTTTCTCTTTAACATTTTCGAGATTACATAACCCATTGGCTTTCTGTTTCTGTGTTGACCCCCACCGAAGGTCAAGATCATGATCAGTGGAGGTCTAAAACTTAGCCAGTCGCTCATTATCCATCTGTCTTCTTCTGCTTTTTTTTGCCAGTTCATTTTGTTCATTTATTACCCATTGTAGTTCAAAACACAAACATGTATGTGCGTGTTTCTGTATGACACGAATAGTAAGTATGACATATTTTAATTAGTTTTTTTTTCACTGCATTTTTGAGTAGTTTTTGAAAATTATGAGTTCTGTTGTTTCATCTTCTGACACCCTTGAAATTTTCCGAAATTTAGTAATGATCATTTTTCATTTTCGAGTATAGCCATGTGACGAAAGTCTTGTCATTTCGTAGCCGTCAAATTTCTCTTTTGAAAATTTCCGGAATTATTGAAAACGTAATAGAGGGATACATTCTGACGGGTTGGAGAATGTGGTGAAATCATTTTCTAGGCCAGCTTGGAACAAAAACATTCAGTGTTGAAATCCGAAGATTTCGTCATCATTCGTAGTGTTCCTTGTTGGATTTCAGAATCCGTGTTATTCTGAAATTTCAACTGAAAATTCTTCATCACCTATATCACTTTTCCTAAAAAGACACAAGTTTCAGTGAAAATAAGTTTTTTTTTCTTGAGATTAGAACATCATGTGCTCCAAAATACCTATCACTATCTAATCTATCTAATAATCCTCCTTTTGAAACGTTTTCTCCTCACTTTGTAGTCTGCACCAAGCAGATCTTTCTCGTGACAGTGGATTAGAGCGGTCTATTCTTTTACCGATTACTTTTTCCTCTTTTCATCTCTCTTTCTTCTATCTTTACTCCTTCACATCTTTTTTCAGTCTAATCATAACCAGGGCAACCATCGATGGCCAATCTCGTCGGTCTCCATCCGGGACTCTTGATGGGCACTTTTCAGGAGAACATGAATAGAGTCGCAGCTCGTAAGTACTCAGTATCATTCCAGAAACAAACATCTCTTATTTTCAGATAACCGCGCAATTCAAAGCGCCTTCTCGCTCAACGTCAATGCTCTTCTGAACACACCGAACCCCTTGTTGGCTCTGGGATTTCCTTATGCTCCTCCAGAAGTTCAGAACCCAGTTGGTCCAAGTCAGCCAATAAGTGAGTGGTTGGACTTTTAAGGCTATCCAAACCGCTCATTTTCAGAGCTCTCCACCCAAAAAGAAGTGAAACTGAAGAAACAAAGAGTACCTCGACGACCACCTGCCCCAAAACGAACACCTCTGAAGTACCTGGCCAAACTGGCACAGCACGAAGAACGTGAGGTAGATCCAGCTATCTTCGCAGACTCATTGAGGATAAGTGAGTGAATTTTGTTCGGTGAACTTTTTAATAACTTTCTTGTTTTTCCAGTGAAAGACCGCTGGGAGGACTACCACCACATTTGTGTGCCCTACACGGGAACTGGAAGTGGTGAGTCTCAATTTTCGATTGACCGTCCGTTACGTCTAGATTTCAGCGGAGAACTGGAATCGTGTCGGGAAAAAAGCGAAAGCAAGAAGGATTCAAAAGTTTATGGAGAATCTGAAAGAAGAGGATAGGCAACGAGAAAGGAGACAGGAGGACAAGAAGACATCATCGATCTTAACGGATTCTGAATCGGAGGTTGTGTCTATCATTACTCTCGACGATTCTTCGGACGACGATGTCATTGTTCTTGATTAAAAAACTAACCTTTTTGACCACTTCTCTATTACTTTTGCTCGAAATTTCTTGAAGATTATATCTTTCGACTCAACTTACCGAGAGCTTTTCAATTATCTCAACTTCGAGTTTGGTGGACAAGAAATTCAAAATTCTGAAATCCTAGGTTTCCTACTTGTACTGAGCCACCCGTCTCTTGTCCCTGTGTTTTCATGCAGTTGTCTCTTTCCCTCTCTTTTCTCACTTCCCCGTTTTCCTTTCTTGTGATTTACTCTGACACATTTCAATGAAAGAACATGATTTTCAAACAATACAAACTTTTCAAACAGATTTATCGGAATTCAAAAAACACCAATGGAAAAGGTCTTTTGCTCAGAAAGAGCTCAAAGAATGAATAGAACACCAAAGTTGAAGTTAATCTATTTCTCTTCCCGCTTTGCTTTCTTGCGTTTGACCTCCACCTCCAGTCCATCAGCCTCACCCTCCGCGGCTCTCTTCAGAATCTTCCTGACTTCCTTGAAGCAGCCCTTCATTTCACTCAACGCCAACTTTGCATCATTCGATCCGGCCTTCAATTTATCCTTATTACTCTCTTTGAACTCCTCGATAGTCTCTCGGAGTTTACGTTGCCACTCTCTCGAATCTGAAAGTTTCAGGCTAGAAATTGGATGCCTCAACACTTGAATAGAACTCACCTTGCTGCTCCTCTGGATGATACAACTCTTGAACTGGCCACATAGATTTAATCATCGCCTCCAGTTTTTGAGCCAGGTCTACAAAAACACACTCAGTGATATCACTGAACACTCAACTCACTACTATCTATTTCCTCTAGCACTTCGCCAAGACCCTCGACGTCCTCCATTTCAACCATGATCTTCTGTTTCTCATCTTGAGCGTCGAGGAGAGCCTTTTGACAGAAATTACTGTTCGCCGTGAACGCCTTTATTATAACGGCTTTTAAATCTGAAAATCTAGCGTTGTAAGGTGGCGAAGATTTCAAACTGATACCTGCTTCATGCTCTGGTTTCTCTGGTGGTGATTGGGAATCCATGAAGGGTGGCGGTACAAGCAGAGGGAAATAGAGTTGCACGGCTGTGTTTGCAAATGTGAAATGAAATGTCGACGCGGAGAGACTTCAATGCAAGCACTTTTTTGCCACAGAAGGAAGAGAGAAAGTGATAACAAGAGACGGCGAGAGAGCGAGAGGAAATAGACATTCAGTGTTTTCCCTGGTTCGCGGTCGGCGAGGTCGGCACAATGGAAGTTCACATTCAGATATCATTCACCAAAAGTTGAACGAGGAAAGGAGACGGATCGATAACTCTGGCTATCCTGCTTTTCACACTATCTCGGGATTTCGACAAGGATGAGCAATAGGTACATGTGTCTTCACGGGTGCATAAGGTCAACACTTTTTCAACATGACAGGAAGAGAAAGAGATAACAAAAGATGTGGAGAGACGGCGAGAAAGCTAGAGAACGAAAAACCGTGTCTTTATGGGTCATCAGAATCATTGAAGCACTGTTTATTAGATACGCGAGATGGCGGAATCATCGAGAAAAAACAATGAAGAAAGTTTGAGTAGAGTCCAGTGGCGTCTTGTTGTTCAAGGTCATACGTCTAGATGGTGTTGTTTTTCAGAAGGTCGAGGGAGTCTTTACAGGTCTAGAAAACTTTGAAAACACATCTACAATCCATCTTTTCCATCCTCTTGATTCTCATTCTTATCCTGGTCCCCAGAATCCTTCTTCTGATTGTTGTCGTAGATCACACGAACCATCGGACGACGTCCCAAAATCTTCTTCTCCCACTCATCCAACTTTCTCAGTTTCTGAGCCTTATTCTCCTTGTGAGTGTTACCAGAGAGCATATTGGACTTGAGGTAGAGAGACAGGCCTGAAAGTTTTAACCTCAAACTTTGGTTAGGCCATCTTACTGTCTGTTCAATAAAACGTCGGCTCGCGGCAGGCTGGAACATGCGTTTAAACGACACGCCCCTTTATGAAACGTGTGGCAAAAGATGAATTTGAACGCATTGCAAAAAGGGGCGTGTCGTTGTGCAAACTACGACCCGTTGACATTTTATTGTAAAGACAGTAGAGATCAGAGGAAGATTCTGAAGCTAGAATGCGATTATCAGGTTCGCTCTTCATATTCCCAAAGCCTCACCGTATTCAGTGATCTGAAAAGCTGACGAAGAAGATCCCAAAATTTGAACCCGTTTCGTGGAAGATCTGGGGAACAGACGATTGTACTCCGCGACAGTCATCTGGTCGATGACGTCCATGATCTGAAAATACACTAAAACTGGATAAACATTGATATAATGCAATTCGAAAAAATGAGAGGAGTCGTAAGAAAAACATTCAACAAACAAGAAATCAATGCGTTTAATTTCGAAATCTGTGATTGAAATTGACCACGAGGGACTTGTTCAGAGGAGACTGAAGCCCAGTGGGTCTCGCAGCGATTCGCATGATCTTTTGCTTCGGAATCTTCTAGAATCTCGTGTTTTTATGACTCATTCTATTTCATTTCGAAATCAAATCAGGAGGTCATTTTGTTTCTAGATTCATGTCTTGTCCCAAACTTGTTTGTTGTAGCTGCACATCTGTCACACATTCATACGGTTTTTGAAAAATGGAAAGTGCCGAAACTTCCAGAAAATTTTGTGTAGACTGGACCGGCACACTTTGACTATAACTAGACTCAATATAGTTCAAATGAAACCAGACTTTCTCAACATGCCGTTTCTTGGATTGATCTAGAACGCTGTATAAACTTTTCCATCTCACCCTCTCCTCCCCAACAAAGACGGTCCTTCTCTTATGCACCAACAGAATTTGTTTATGCGATCGCAATATGATCCGTACTGTTTCTCACACCAGATTGTCGGCGGTCCCTAAGACTCCGTCGTCAAAGCATAAACAAGTTTTTCGGCTCTTTTTGATACCGATTTTTTATGATCAGAGTACGATTTGATTTACGACCCGCGCAGAAGTTATGGACAGCTAGAGAACAGATCATTTGCCAATGGAGCCAGCTTTGAGAGTTCACAAACATTTTTGAGTCTCCATTCTGAGTACAAGCACGTTTCCTTTCACACCTCAAAACTAGGAAGATTTTTCTACCTTCTCAAAAAATGACAAAACCCCTAATGTCCAATTCCTCATTCCCCCCTTTTATACTCAACCCACATGTACATCGCATTCTCAATTCTCGCTCTATTGACCTCTTCAATTTCAAATTCCCGTTTCGTCATCACTTTCGTACGACTCATACCGAAAAATGTCACCCCCCCCCCCCCCCC
>LR545816.1:154239-232937 GCA_900536305.3 Caenorhabditis sp. 40 LS-2015 | reverse complement strand
CTCATGCGCGGTTCCGTGGCTAACGCTTCCCTTAGCTGTTTATTCTCCTCGATCAGCGCTTTTTGAGCCTGATTCGAGATCGCTAACTGCTCCAGAAATCCTTTTAAAACTTTATTCATTGCAACAGCCTCTTGATTTGGCTGTGCTGGCGGCGTTTGCGCTGGCTTTTTAGCCTTTTCGGATTTTTCAGATTTTTTTCCCATTTGCTCACGTGATTTCGAATCCTGATCGCCAAATTGTTGTGTATGGAGCGGGAATAGAGGCAGACGGAGAGAATACTATAGTTTATAGACGAGAGAAGTTAGAACTGATTATAGAGACACGAGAGTTCACTAGTATGGAGACGTGGCTTTGTCCCTTGCTTCTGGTACACGTGGCGGGTCACGTTCCTATCCAACAATAACAGTTTCAGAAACAATGAATATGATTGTAAGCGAGATTTTAGGGAATCCCTCTTGATTTCATTCACTATGTTTGACAGTTCTGATTCTTTTTTCGGTAGCCGGAAATCAGAATTCCTCACAACTCTGTCGTGGGTGGTTGATTAGCAAACCTAGCGAAAAAAAAGGAAAAACTATAAACAATTTTATTTCCGTTTTACCAAATTACGAAAAAAGAGCGTTGGGATGACACAAACACATATAAATTATTCTCTCCGTGTCTCTTTCGTAGCTAATGATTGGTGATTAGTAGAGGGGCCAGAGCGAAATCGAACGGTATCCCATTTGCGAGTCTCGAGGGGAGTCCCTGGAAATACGGTAGGTTGCGGGTGTCAGAAGGAAGATTGACTCACATGAACTCGCCCTCATCTCGTTTCGTCGTCTTTTGTCTGTAGAACTTGCGAAGATACGAAAGTGGGATTCGGTCGAGACTACCGAATGCTGAGCTGGAAAGAATATGGGTCAGGTTGATTAACCTATCACAAACATTTCGTATTTGTGGGCTATACTCTCTTCTTTCAATCTTCTTTCAATACTGAAACTACTGGTTGATGAGGTTTTTGAGCCTTTGTGACCTCGTTTTTTGACACGGCACAGACAAACACACAGCATTTTGCGTCTGATAATAGTGAAGATAGTAGAGCTACTAGACAAATCAAAGTTCATAGTACATTTTGTAGAGCTTAAAAATATCTCAACGTTTTTGATTAGTCTTGACCATATCTCCGACCCTCTAAATCATTGGAATCCCAAACCTGAAGACTAACGCATTCATACGGTACCAAACACTGTTGTTGTTTTGAAATCGAGAAGGAAGCTTATGGTCCCGGCAGAAGAACCCGTTCAGATGGAACAACACAAATAAAAGTTTTATGACCCCAGCTGCTTAGAGTATGTCATGTCATCCAAAATGTGCTCTTTTGCAGAAGTTATGTGCTAGACCTTTTCGGAACATAAAAATTCACTCAACACATATTAAAAGTTTTCCCAAACTTTGTTCCCCTTACCCTCCCATGGAGCTGCGCTTCTCTTGTTGGCATTGGGCCAAGTTGATGAAGACAATCGCGAGAAGAAGGACGCAAAGCCACGAACGCATAGTGTTTCTGGAAAACCGAGAATGAGAATGAAGGAGAACTTCCAGATTTCAACTGAAGCCTAATAGAATCTGAATCTGGAACGCGGAATTCAGGAAGAAGACGAAGAATAAAGCATCTAATGGAATGAAATCGAGAATAAAGAATTTCTATGAAACTAATAAAATGGGAATGGAAATGCAAGAAAAATGATGTCATTAATCAAGAAGAAGAAGCAGATGAGATGAAAACAATTCAATTATATGAAATCTTTTGTGTTTGCAGAAAGGAAAATGGAGAGAATTTTCTAGAAGGTTTTTTTTAAAAATAGAAATGTGAAGAAAATACGAGACCAAACTCAAAGAGACCACATCTGGAGGCACGTAGGCTATTTATAATTAGTCAAGGAGAGTGATCACTTTCAGATCGGTCAGAATCTTATATAGTCGGTTGTGAAGGAGTGGGTTCTTCCTGTTGTTGTGAAAATCCGACTGACCCGTCGGACCTCGTATAAGTTCAAGGCTTCAAACTCAATTCTAGGTCACAAGACGTGCATTACACGGAAGTGTACACCAGCAAAGAATTGTGAAATTGAAAATTTCACTGCTGAAAAGTGGTTTAGGGACGCTTGACAGAGGGTAGTCTAATTGCATCTCCTGCGTCGGACTGAATCTCATTTGTTTTGGAGAAATGGATTCTATGACTCGCTTGCGTTTGACCTACAAACCACAGGTGCTAATCTGGAAATTCGAAGCTCCGCCTTTTTGAGCACACAACATATAGGATGTATGTCTGTGAAGTCGTTTGTTTTCTAAGAAATTTGGATGGTTTGAAAATAAGAGTTTCAAACGTTCCACATAGAAGAAGACAAAGAACACCTCGATAGCATTTTTTCTATGATGCATTTGACCGACTGAAATCTACCTCGAGTCTTTGGTAAGGCTCAAGCTCCGCCCATTTTCATGAGACCTGCCACTTTGCGTATATCAGCGGACCCGGGAAGGCTAGCTTGTTTTAAAATGGGCGACGTCATTTTAAGGACCTTGAGTGATTGAGAGAATCAAATTTGAAGATTTGATAATTTCAGAAATGTTGAGTTTGCCTCACTTAAAATCACCAAAAAAAGTTGAAGAATGTTCTGGGAAAGTTGTCTCTGATTCTGTGCTACTAGCCCAAACCACAAAAAAAATGCATCTCCCTCCCTCAATGTATTTACAAGATGATTCATAATCCACTAATTTTTCATTTCATAAATATAAATGCTTCGAGAAGGTGTCTAGAATTTTTCGGGGGGATGTTGACAGCTGCACGAAAACACGGAAAACTTGGCAAATGAGATTAATCATCTTGATCTGGGGAGTGATAATTCATCGAAATCCTCCTCAGTCGAGTTTTTGGTCTTCCAAAAGAAAGTGAACATTTTGGAAGTAATGTGGAGTTTCTTCACTTCAAGAACCTGGTAAAGAACTCCCGAAGAATAAAGAACAGAAGGCGTTTCCTTGGCTTTCTCTAGACACCACAATTATGTATATACTGGTCAAAATAAGAAAAAGGGAGGGCTTTTTTTTGGGCACACTGAAAAGAGTAAAGATTGGAACAACTTGTACCTGTCTAGTGTGAGAAGATAATGACAAAAAGGCAGAAGTCCAGCTACGCCGAGTGCCCGTTTTCTAAACAATGATCTCTTCTAAGTTCTCAGATGTTTTCTTACGGGCAGACTCGTCAGTTGACTTCTTGAGAAATTTCTAAAACGTCAAATCGGAACCCGAGAAACATAAATCAAAATGAGATATTGTCTATTCAGTCTATGTATACGACTCGACATGAAAATTGAAAAATGACGAATAACGGGAGAGATGGGCTCTATGTAGAACCAAAAAAAATGCACTTCAAAAATATTTCTAGACAGAACAAGAAAAGGAAATGAGTTGGTTTCATTAGTTTGTTTTTCCTCCCCAGGTGACTCAAAGCAAAAAGGCAGAACAGAGAAAAGGAGAATGAATCAGAACAAAAAAAAAGTTTGGGTGGAGTTTTTGGGAGAATGGAACAGCTTCCGGTCTAGAAGGCAAAAAATAATGAACTTTTTTCTAACTTTAATGCTCAAGTCGCAGTTGCACTAGAGCCTTTTCTGAATTACGCATTTTCGGTGGGGCAGAGTTGTGCTGAAAAAAGACAAATCCCCTCAGCAAGCCTAAGCACACGTCATGATTCCAGCGCAGTTTTTAATCATCGGGGCTTTTCGGATCTGGCGTCGAACCATCCGTCAGCGAGTGCGAGACAAGCGCGTTAGCCACTACACCACACTCACAACACGCAACAAAAGAAGAGATGATGTTATAGAGAACAGTGGGCGAGCCATATTTTGCTCGAATTTAACTTTCCAGATGATTCTCAAATCGGAATACTGTCTGTGCAATAGAAGCAAAGAAAAACGAATGATGTCATATCAATACGTTATGAATCGATTCATGAATCCAGGGAAGTTTTCTGTGGTGTTCAAATAATGATACTCAGAATTATTATAACTTGATTCTATTCTTTAACATCCTCAGAATCGTTAGTATCAGAAAAAATAAGAAATCAGAAACCTCGAGTTTTCAAAACTTTCGCTAGACTTTTCCCCAAACACCTCAACTTTTATGCTCAAATCGTAGTTGCATCCTTGGAATAGAGCCGTATTCCAATTATGCATTTTCGGTAGAGCAGAGGAGTCGTGCTGAAAAAAGCCAAATCCCCTCAGAAGCCTAAGCACACGTCACGATTCCAGCGCAGTTTTTAATCATCGGGGCTTTTCGGATCGGGCGTCGAACCGTCGCCGCGAGTGCGAGACAAGCGTGTTAGCCGCTACACCACACTCACAACAAGCAATATGAAGAGATGATGGTATAGAGAACAGTGGGCGAGCCATATTTATTTTTCCATATGCTTCACACATCAGAATACTGTCGGTGCAATAAAATCATATAAAAATGAATGATGTCACATCAATACGTTATGAATCGATTCATGAATCCAGGGAAGCTTTCTGTTGTTTTGGAATAAGAATACTCAGAATTATTAGAACTTGATTATATTCTCCCACCCTCAGAATCGTTTGTATCCGAACAAATAAAAACGTCGTTTTTTTTCAGAAACCGTAAATTTTTTAGGAACAAAAAGACCTACAGGTTATTATAATGCAGCTATAAATCAGAAATCTCGAATTTCCAAAACTTTCGCTAGACTTTTTCCCCCCACACAAAATCCGGATAATCCAACAACAAATCGTAGTGTTTATGCGAGAAAGAATGAGGGTGGATTAGTACAACATTTTCAGCCTCTTCTGGCTCCAATTCAATTATCCTTTCTGTTGTTCTAAAATGGCAAACTTGAAAAGAAATGAAGAAGGGACTCGAAATTTAATTCATTACGCTAATCTCTGTAAACTGTGATCGATGAAAAGACATAATCGTAGGGTTTCACTATTAACTCAGTGATGATTGAACAGGGCTGTAAATAAGCTCGTGAGTGTCTCTTTTCGGAATTTCGA
Organism: Caenorhabditis sp. 40 LS-2015; assembly: GCA_900536305.3. NCBI lineage: Eukaryota > Metazoa > Nematoda > Chromadorea > Rhabditida > Rhabditidae > Caenorhabditis > Caenorhabditis tribulationis. The sequence goes on along the minus strand of LR545816.1, from coordinate 227,895 downwards.
ATCTGTACAGCATCTAGCTTCCAACCCTTGCCGTTTTCCACCAATTTCCGGAAATCAACCATAATTTGAGGTGGCGCTATACGCAGAATAACTGCACTGAGAGTGATTTTCAAGACAAGTTGTCAACTACAAAAATGGAGATGTAGAGTTGCCTGATACATCCACCAATTTTTAGAAAAACTGTATAGTTGGGAACCACTTTTTACTCTGCAGTTGATAAGTTGATATATTTTTTAGCGGTGCTGTCGGTCAGTGCGTGAAAAGAAGAGGCGCGAGAAGCCAAGGAGGGAGGTTTTTCGAGTTGAACATTCAAAAAATTCCATCGGAATAATCTGATTTCGGTTCCGGAGAAATTTGGATTTTTCGAGATTCCGTTAAATTTTTTGATTTCTCATTCCAAAATGCAAAACACCTAGTAGTTTTTTCTCTTCAGCAAAGTGCAGTTGAATCAAGCTTTCAAAGTGCAACAAAAATTCATAGAAACTTTGAATTCAAAAAATGCATGTTTCTGCGAAAACTTCCGAATTACATTCTCTGTTGTCCAGGTCCGAGCCGCCTATGGACGGTGCTCCAGCATAAGAAAGAAATTCACATTAATTTTTAACATCTACATTTCCGCCCATTTCCAGTCGCCTTCCTCCGGAAGATATATTATTCTTAATGCATGCAATATGTCTCCATGTGTTTCATATGTTGGTGTATAGACTGTGTGACGGTGTGTGCATAATCAGGGCGGCAGAGTTGTTTTCACTTGACTGCATAGATCTAGTGAGAAAAAGTGACGTCTGGAAATTTGATGTAGCTAAGCTGCTCAAAAACTTTAAACTTTACGTTTTCAGAAATCAATCACACAGAAATACAAAACACAAAGAGTTGGTATGGGGGCGGGGCATGTATAGGGGGACACACTATCGCATTTCTCTCCCGAACAGTTTTTGATTTAAATTCCGAATATCAGTGGTCGTTCTAGAGACAAGAAAAACGATGATTGACAGGAGTAATAAAATGCCACGGTGGCTTGCAAGGAAATTAAAGCATTTGAAGAAACAAAAATTAAAAAGAAAAGAGGGAGAGAGATAATAGTGTTGAGGAAAATAGGTATTGAATAAAACAAAAACATGATATTGGTGCTGAGATGGGAGGAGAAATTCTAGGAGATTATCGTGGAGGAATGTTTAGATCAGTAGGAAAAGAGGATGAAGTAAAGTAAAATCATTGTTGCAAGGATTCCCTCAAAAATGGAGGAAAATATAACTAGAAGTCTAGGTTTTCACGGAAACAAATTCTGACCTGGAGAAAAAAGTCCAAAACAAAGAAAAAATAAATCAAATAAAACAGAGTCTTAATAATTAATATGTATTATCATATTCGAACGCAGTCATCATTTCCATCTGATTCGTCATCGATAAACTGTTCTCGTCTTCCCTTTGACGCGCTCGCTTCGCCTGAAACGTTCAAAATCAAGATTGGCACCTTTGGCGACAAGGTGATTACCTCCATTCGCAGTCTATGAATCCTAGCTTGCTCGTTCTCCCCGTTCTCCGGCCCGCCTGTTCCATTCTGGGCTGGAGACGTTGTCGTGTTCGAAAAGCTTGTTGGTCCAGACATCTGGAACTTTGGAAATATGAGTTGAAACGTTAGAGTAGAGTGTGAATTCAAAAGTTGCGTATTCAGAATTCGCGAAATGATGAGTTTACCTGCGAAGACGAAGAAGATCCGAAGGTATCCGGGAGTAGTGTATCTAGAATGCTAGTCGCCTGTTTTTTCTTTGGTGGCTGTCCTGCGGATACTGTAGCTGCTGCTGCCTGGCTCGTTGGTTTTGCTGGTTTCGTAGTTGTTACAGCCGGTACTGTAGGAGGCGCGACTGGTACCGATTTGCTTACTTGTGGTGGTGATTCTAAAATAGCTAGATACATGCGATGTTTTCTCGTCATAAAGTGTTTCCGGCTTTCAAATCAAAGAAAACAACCAATCCCTGAAAATTGACATTCCATTTGTCCGGTGGAGAGAGAGAGAGAGAGACAGGATAGATAGACAAGATTTATTCGAACAAGTCAAATTCTCCATGTATGACGAAAAAAAAGAAAAAGACCCCAGAGTGAGAGAAAAATGAGAAATCAGAGAGAAATACAAAAATATTACGATACAATTTTTACATATACACGGATATATATGTGTGTGGGTAGCCAAGGTGTTAAGATTTAAGTATGTACTTTCTGTTATGTTTTTAGATTATTGAGTTAATTGTTTTAAAATCAAAAAAATATGGCAGGAGAGTACTGAAAAAGGCAGGATTCATTTGATGTTTTTTGGGATTTCTTAAATTTTTTAGACGGATTGAGAGCTAGAGGAAACATTACCGGTAATTCGAATGATGTAGTTAGGGCTTAACGAAAATGTTCGAAGTTGAACTTTCCGAACTTCTGAACATGTTTTCTGTTTGACAAGCGAAAATCAAAAAGCAGACGAGAAAAGGGGGTAAATCCCGGACAAATGGAATGAACCAATCAATCAATCAGCGAGAAAAATGTTGGATTCAATTGAAAATGTAGGATGAGAAATCGATGAAATTCAGAATCAACTATCTACACTTAGCATAACGATAAATGCTCACGATAAGAACTCGAGGGTGCATTTTTGCCCATCGTGGACACGTTGCCAGGTCGCGCCATTGGCGGCTGCCCTCCCATACCTCCCATTCGTGCCGGAGGCGGTGCTCCCGTTTGGTTCCATTCACGAGACGTTGAAGGTGGTTGTCCAGATTTTCGTGGAACACCTGAACGAGCTTAAGAGATCGTTAGAGTGCCCTAGATAACGAGTGGTGATGGATGAAACGCCGAGTCGGGTAGTTCGAAAGAAATTTTCTAACTTTAGAAAAAATAACTGCCTGTGGCAAACTATTTATATTGCGAAAGTTATATTACGAAATCCACCTAACTAAAACTACGGCGTTTCATCATCTCATTCCTCTTCAAAATTATTGCTTACTTGGTCCCTCATCATCCGAATCATCGTCACTAGAAGAGGAGCTCTCCGACTCGCTGCTCTCCTTCTTCCGGCGTTTTCGATTGTTCGATGTTTCATCGTCAGATGATTCAGACATGTTGAAGTTCTTCTCTGAAAATTGATCTGGCGAAAATGAGATCATTGGAGATTTCTAGAGTGTTCCAGTGTTAAAACTTCTGACGAGAGTAAAACTTTATGAAAACTCACTTTTCTTATCGTTTTTACTCGAACTAGCAACGCTTCCGCCTTTGCTTCCACTTCCAGACGGACCAGCTCCCGCCGAAGAGGAAGCTGCTTTGGATGGCCTAGTCGGCGGTTCACTCGTTGATGAGATAAGCGTTCCGTCTTTATCTTCTTTCAAATTAAGTGACCTCATGAATGCACCCATCTCCCGCAAACACATATCACCGAGTGACTCGAAATCCAATTCAATCTCACTCTCATCGATACCGCTTTCTGGGTTCAGCTGCAATAACATTTTCTTTTACATTTTGGTCGTAAAAAGTAGGTTCGTCAGCACCGTGTTGATATCAAAAAGCACTAGAACTTACAGCACTGCACTCTCTTCTTTGAATAATGGAGATAATAGTGCTAAGATGTTCGGCTGGAAGTCTGTTGACCATATGGCTCAGATTACGTTTCTCGTCATAGGTGAGAGCAGGTTTGTTTTCTTCGTCACCGGAATCGAAGTCATATCCGTGCTGACGAGCTGATGGGTTCGATTTCTTCGTACGGCCGTTCTGAAAAAATGAAAAACTCTCATGAGCCTTAAAGTAATTCAAAGAAGATTTTCCCAAGATCAAAATACTCACCCTATTTGCCGAATTGTTTGCACTCGCACTAGTACTGCCACTGGAACTTCCTCCTGCGCTCGTGACCGTTCCTACAGGAGTCGTGCACATAATTCTGGTCTCCGTGATAAGTTTCTCTGGAAACGGCTCATTCGGATTGCCTTCCCGTCTTGACTTGATCGTGGTCAACTTTTGCTTCATTGCCTCAGCTGCAGCAAGCTCCGCCTTCAACTTTTCCTCTCGTTCTCGTATCATACTCAGCGCATTGTTAATCTGCATTATATCCTCTGATTTTGAGGTCCCGCCTTGCTCAAAAAAAGTAGCCGCTGGCTCTTGTTTGATTTCCTTTTGCGCCTTGGCCGATTCCTTCTTGGGCGGCTTCGGTGTTGCTGTAACTGTAGAAGCAGGAGGAGCGACTGATGATGGACGTGACGTGGCGCTTGCTTCCAATTCGGCCCATCTCTTGTTGAAAGTTTCTTGGAATCGTTGACCAAAGGCATTGACTGGATCACCCATTGGATTATAAGTCAAACAGTTGCTTATCATTAGCCGAATATCAGCCTCAAACTCTGATGGCTCTTTATAGACTCCCGTTTCCAGCTTTCTCTTGATCGTCTTCATGTCCATTGGATGTTTAATAATGGTATGATAATCCGAAAGACCCATCGTCAACGCGTCAACTGGATCGTAGAAGACCCATGCGAAATCACTATACTTCTTGCTGAAAAAATCGTTCAGCAATTTGCTGCATGGCCTCATGATGGGTAGAATCGGTTGCGTGGGTTCTTTCTTCACAGTGACCACTTCGCGTTTAACGCGATGCGAATCTGCCTTGTCCTCGTCGTCGGAATCAGCTTTCCTTTTTCCGGTCTTCTTTCCAGCGACCTTCCGTTCGGGCTGAAAATATGGAATTACAAAGTTACAGTTTTATTCAACATGAAATATTGCAAGTTTACCTTTCCTGCCGGTGCAGCCGCGCTCTCACTCCCAGCTTCTGACGGTGCCTCAGATATTCCGCGAGCTTCTTTCTTCACAGCCTTTGCGTCTTTTCCTCCGCCCTTTTTCTTGTTCTTTCCCCAGTGCACTTCCATATCAAGTTCTTCGCGAGGCCCTTGCTCTAACGACTTCTTGATAACTTCATGTACGTTCTGAGCCATGATCGTCACATCGTCCTCGCGTCCATTGAAAGTGTAACAGTTTTGGAAGACTTGTTCGATGTCCTGAAGCAATGTATATTTTTGTGTTATGAGAACGAAAAAAAACAAAGAGATCAATGAGAAATAAAACTCTCAATATTCTCAATAAAAAACTCACATCAATACATTCCTGTGCACATGTGTAGTACACACTTTTCAATCGTGATTCGATAGTTTTCAAGTCCATCGGACGTGTAACTCGCTCGTGGTACAGCTGAAATGGAAAAGTTGGTCGAATAAAAAAAAAACTCAGGATTTACTTACAGGAATGCAAAGAGTTTGTGCGTCCACAGGCTTCTGAAACGGCCACACATGCTTGTGCTTAGAAACCTCTTTCAAGGTGACCGTCATGATGTAATCAAGTTTGTTAGTGTGTCGCGTTGGCTTTCCGAACGGAGGCAGCACACGTGGTTGAACAACTCCTTTGATGGGTTGCTGAATTCAACTTTTTGAAGTGGGATGTCAAACTTTTTGTAGAAAGTCAAGACTACTACTCACCATCCGAGGACTGGCCCATGGTCTTTGTTGTGGTTGTGGTTGTTCGCCACCGTCGGACATCTGGAAAAACATAGATCGATTAGGATAATTTTGAGATCCACTTAAAAATAAAGAAAAGGAACATAAATTATGAAAATTGTTTTTACAGGCGCCGAGACGAATACGAAAAGTTAAACAGAAAATTCTGGAACTCTGACAGAAAAATAGAACATTCAAACAGTGGTGAGTCACCGTCAGTCATGAATCGGCCCAAACGGTGAAGTTATACGGCTCGCTAAACTTGGGGGAAAGCTCGAACTGAAACACAAGTGAAAATCTGAATGTAAGCCCCACAGCTGTCGTGTCGTCGGCAATGAGCCTTCCATATAAAGTGACGTCAAATGGAGGATGGAGAGGAAAGGCAAGAAAATGAGGGACTGGCGCGCGACGGAGCGTTTTCGATAGAGCGCGTTCGCGACAGAGAAAAGAGATTGCTTTGAATTTGTAAATTAAACTGAAGAGACCGACGGAAAGGTTTCCGGTTGACGTCAGGATACGAGCTCGGATGTCATTATTCGGACGTTACTCATACGAAAAATTTCCATGCGTATGCAGTGGTTTCAAGTTCAAAAGTAACGCTCGCAAAAAGGAATCAGTCGTGGCGCCAAACGAAATCAAACAAAAGGCAATCAGGTGGTCAGGTCAACTCAAAAGAAACCGATGAGCCCAATATGCGTTTCGAAAATTTCCCAACAGCCGCGCCGCGTGTATTGCTTGAGCGACATGCAGCGCGAATTGATGTATCACAGTTGGCACAAGAAGACAGAGCTGGCACTGAGCCAAAAGCGAGAGAACTCGCACTACATCGTGATCATTCAGAAACAGCGTGCGAATCCCTTCTGTGGTTTCAAAAATTTTCAGTACACGCTCAAACGTAAGGAGCCCCCAAAACACTAAGTCGTCCAACAATTAGGTCATTGATTGTTGGTCTTCTCCTAACTTTGTAAGGGGGCTAGCTTTGCACAATCATCAGCGGTCATCTAGAAACTGATCGATCAGTTTTCGCAGTAGGAATGCTGAAAATAATTATCGCACCATCCTTTAATTTGGTGTGCCCCTTGCTCCACCCTGTCTGGAGCCTACTGCAACACCTCATTCCTCAATTCTAGCTTACAGCCAAGATATGAGCCATTTAAGAAAGCGCCGAAATAGTGTTGGGTTGGCCTAGAGGTTGTTGTCTTTCGTGGGTTGCTGCTTGAGAGGAGAAAAAAGAGAAAGAGAGGCATTAATCGATTCGTGGTCGATTTTTGCGGAGCGAGCGCGCGCGTAGCACGCGTCTTTTTGTATGACTATCTCGTCGGCCGAGGGATGGGAATAGTGCAGCGCTTGCAGAGACGTCAGCGAGGTTAGACAGATACACGGAGGGCAATCTCTCACTGTGTGTCGCTGTGTGCAAAGACCCATTCTGACGAGACACGGACGGCATTTCTAGAAGATAGTGAGTGAAATGAAGAGGGCTGGTGGAGGATGCCTGGGAGAGGAAATAGAGATAGATAGATGGATGGGCGACCGAGGGAAACGGGTGAAGAGGAAAATCGGTGTGTGTTCTCTGTTGGATTGGTGGATGAAGGAGAGAGGAAGAGAAGACCGCACAGACTTTAGAAATTATGTTTTTAAAGAAGACGACGATTAGAAAACTGACACTAGAATAGAAACATAAACCTTGACGAAAACGCATTTTTGGCTGTTTTCAATAGATTATTAAAGAGGAGAGAAGAAGACTTGAAAAATACACCGAATCCTCAGAGAACCGTTTTTGCATATACATGTTTGAAAATTCGTAAACTAACTCATTCATAACTTTTGAGGAACTTTGAGGACCAAAATTTTTTGAACGGTTGAGCTTGCAGCTCGACCATGTGACTTTCAAATATCAAGGTAGTCAATAAGTTGTTCAAACTAAGAATGAAAACAATCGTGCTTGAACAATTTTTTTGCTTTGCAGGGTACGGTAATTATTGGCAAGGTGCCAAGCGTTCAGTGGTGCGCGTTTCCAGTTTTGGTCGTGAAAAATTCACTGTGAAACTGTGTGTTTCGTCGGAAGGACTTTCGGAAAGGTCTATCCTGTGATGACCTCTGAATAGCTAAGCCAGGTGGTCGAAAAACGTCAAACAGGGTAGTCCGACGGGCCAGTCGGCAATTATTATGGCTCGGAGATGTTCAAGAAGAATTAATCCGATAAATATTTCGGCTAAATTCAGACATCAAAAGGTGCAAGGATTATACTGATCGCACACTCAGGCACGAAATGAGAAGGATACTCTATGAGAAGAAGAATAAGGAGTTTTTTGAAAATACGAATAGAAAAACAGCAAAGCTGTTAAAAACTACATTTTCAGATCTGAACTCCGAAAGAAAATGTTTGCTGGAATAAAAATCTGTCCAAACGTTTTCAGTGAGAATGGTGGTATGGGAAAAACGCAAGAAAGATAAATATAAAATTTTTTGAAAAAGTATTTCAGTGAAACATGGAAATTTTCTGCTTTGAAGACAAAAAAATTGCAAGAAAAACAACAATCTCGAGCAAATAAATATCGATCTTGCATTAAAGGATCATAGCACCGCTACAGTTGGGTCTCATCACGAAAACAGCGTACTGTAACATCGGCTTCACAAATTTTCCATTTTGGAGAGAAATTTTTCCTGAAGAAAGTTCGACAACAAACTATTTTTGATTTTCTTACTCTAATCCGATTTTTCCCAACAAATTTGCGTTTTTTGAACTCTGTGACTTAGTTTTCTTGCTTTGCACTTTAATTTAGTAAATAACAATTCCAGGTGAAATGAAAAGTTTCGTGAACGATCCAAAAGACGAGGAGAGATTTGGAGCTTTCTGCAGGCAATTGAATGAGTTCACACAATCGTTGGCAAGAGAAAGAAGTATCTTGTATTTCGGATAATTTGAACCAGATCATCATTATTTTCAGAAGTCGCAGAGAAAACAGTGAAACAAATCGAAGAGAAGTATCTGACAGGTAATTGAATCAGTCGTTGAATCCTTTTCATTCAGCATGAATTTTTCTAGCCGAGAAAGGATTCAACGAGCGCATCACCAAGGACAAAGCGAAGTTTGCAAAACAACGCCAAAATCTAGAACAAGAAGTTACCGAATTGACAAGAACCAACGAGAAGCTGTGTGCGCAGAGAGAAGAGTTAGTTGAAGAACAAGAATTGGCTTACGAGGAGTTGATGGCCGAGTTGAGCAGAGACGAATCCGCTTCAGCTGATAAAGAGTTCGGCGATAATTTCGCATCGCTAATTGACTTGTTCAATCAGCTGGTAACTAGGAGCTTCAAGAACTTTCAACTTTAGTCGATTTATTTCAGTCCTACGAGTCTGTCCTCAAAAACAATGTGGATGAGCTGAAGGTGGAGAGTGAGTCGATCTGTGAGGACTAAAACTCGAACAAGTAAATTTTCAGAAAAGCAACTGGAAATCGCCATCGCTGAACAAAAAGCTACCATCGCGAATATGATCCCAGCGCTCAAACCGACGTACGGAGCGACATATAAAGAACGAAACGCTCTTCGAATCAGCCTCTGCAACCAAGTCAGCAAAGTTCGCAGCGAGTATCAGAAATCACGTCTCCAAGAAGAGGCCCTGAAGGCCAAACTCTCATCATAGAGTTCTTGAATAGTGTAGGCCTATTCTATTTGTCATGTTCCCCATAATTCCCATATTACTGTCGTTTTGATTTCAAAGTGTGTCCTCATCATGTACAATAGACCACCAGCTGTTTATGCTGGATATTTTAATAAGAATAAACAAAGTTGATTAAGGTACTCAGAGAAATCAAAAGAAAATTAGATCAGTAGTACAGATGAAATCAAGAGAAGGAGGAAATTGTAGGCAGCAATGTTTGAGCTCTGAAAATGACGAAAGAGGGTTATTCCTAGGAAATCAAACACACTCACCTTCACTGTAACCGTAATCTTCTCATGAATAATATTCAGCTCTCCCCGTACCGACATGTGGAACTCGTCGTTTGCATGAACTTTGTGAATCAGAAGACTGGTTCGGTAGCAATAAGGCACTGGTGCGAGAGGTTCACTCTTCACTTTCAGAGAGCTTCTAGGCGATAGCGTCGTCACCGCGAATCTCTCGGATGGCTTTTCTGGGGAAATTATGCCGTCGATTGTGTGCCAGAAGACTTCGGGGCGAGGGTTCGCGCAGACCTGGAAGTGTTCACTTTTCAATCTCAACTCTTCCTAGTCATTCAAATCCGTCTACCTCCAAGTTGATTTCCCCATTCTTGTTCAATGGTAGTCTACTGGAAATTATTGAGACAGGCTCTATTCCAACAACATTGATCGCGAACTCTGAACTGAATGCTCGATATCGTTGCTCGTGGTGGTTAGGAATAGTGGCTGCACATTTGTACGTTCCACTCATCTTCAAAGAGTTCATTCGCACTTCACAGTGAGACTCAACGATGATTTCTTCCTTTCTGAAAACGTGTTCGACAAACGAAAGTCGATTGATTGATTTTAGGCTCACTGGCAGTTCTTGTGCTCTTCCTTTTTTGCACATGGAAACTCTCTCCATTGGGCCGTCGCACTATCCGATGGACGGAACATCCATTGTATTTGCACTGGTTCTGGAAGCGAGGAGAACGAGCAGTGGAGTTTGGCGACTCCGCTGTTTAGCTAAAAGTGTTTGTTGCGGAATGTAAACTGGCTTTCATTTCGAAACAAACGAGCACTTTGTCTTTCCAATTTTCCTTGCTCATCATGGTAAGAACTCACCGCATAAGTACCCAACGACGTTGATTTCGTCTCGTTCTTGAGCCAAACTCCACAGGGCAAAGGGTAGCCATCCTGAATGTATCTTCGTCTCGGAAACACACCAGGATTGGACTCACATGTGTACACGATCCTTTACACGAACTATCCGCATGGGAACTGTGGAGAAGCAGAAGCAGATAGGATAAGAGTATCGTACCTCGTGATGAAGATGTCATTTTGTAAGGAAGGAGAGATCTGCAGAACATGAAACTCTATGTATACTGAAGGATGTCAAAAATGATGCTAGCAATGAAAATTTACGACGAGACAACTGCCCTTCTATTGTTCTTGCATGAAGCAAGTTACGCAACAACTATACACTGGCTCCTCCAAAAACTAAAGGAGTGAGGAATGGGGTTAGTCATAACTGATGTCCTTCCGTGTACAGTAAATACCATAGTCAAATATGGACAAAAAAAAACTGAAAAAGAAAACACAATATTTGTTGGTTTGTATAGTGAGGTTACGCACATCAACTAATGCTATGCAATGTTTCTTATCTATTCACTTTTCCTCGCTTCACTTTTCCCCTCATTTCGAATTGACCAATCAACTTGATAACTCAATATGTGTGTGTTTATTTTAGGCATTCTGAGGAAAAAGAGCGAAAAAGTTTCCAGAAGTTCAGAAGTGACTATCACTCCAGAGCCCCCACAGGTTTTCACATCCTTCTACATCTTCGATGGCCGGAGTCTTCAATTGCCATGATGTCACTGGAATCTCAATCTTCCCTAGAACCAAGATTACCCAACAATCCTTGTGCTTTTTTTATGTGGTGTGGAAAACGGAGCAGAACGCGTTGAAGCATGATATAAAATCTCTCAAAAAAATTGGATCTCCGCGGGGCGAGAAGTGGACGGAAGATTCCGATTGGAAGAAGTTGTTCCTTAAAACTGATGAACTTTATCTGATTCCTCGGTTTCTAGAATGAAATTTTTCTAATAGAGCATCTGTCATAAAAGTTTGCAATACGTCGGAATAAGAGAACATTTTGCAGGTTTTCATTCTAGAATCTGAATCTAGGGCCAACTTCACTTTGACATAGAACTTGAGAAAAAAGTTTGACTGGAGTAGCTGCCCATTTCAGAACTTTGTTCTGTAACCTCAAGTATTCCAAAATGTTTGTTCTTGATTTCACATGTAATATTCTTCAATGACATACTCCATACTCCATAATACTCCACAAAGATCTCGAAGGATTGCGCACATCCGGTACCTGCAAATTTTGGCATGGATCATTTCCGATCATCACACTTCTTCCAAAGAACACATTTACGAAGGAAAAAAGTAGAGCTTTGACTAAGTCGAAGCTTTTTTGAGTTCACATCTAGACAGAACAGGAAATTGAGAATATCTAGGCTTACAAAGCATGAAAACGTTTTCAACTACAATTTCATATCCGTTCCGATTTCCGCTTGTGAGTTTCGTTCTCCCCCAGAAACTTGAAACCGAAGGTGAGGGACTAAAACATATCAAAACACATTCATAAAACATTCATCGTCGAGATAGAACCACCTACATTCCTGTCTCCTTCCGTGATCCAAAGCGCGCCGAAAAAAATTCAAGGAAATTCCACGTCTCCACTCTCAAAAATCTCTCCTGGTGAATAAATCAGGAATCGGAGACGCTTTAATTGCCACCTTCCTGTCTTCCAGATTTTAGAATCTCTCTCCCTCTCAATCTGATGGCTCGTCAGAAGACGTCAGCCGAAAATGGCATACAATTATTATGTCAGCCATTTTCATTTCATCCTCTCGAGTACCGTAACCCCGATATCATATTCGGAATTAATATTCAAAGAATCTTCTCCGACCTCGATGATAATTAAAAATACAGACGGTCCCGCAAAAATATGTAAATTCAAGTTTGGCGGGTTCCGATGTCGACGACTACTGAAGCATAAATACTTGATGAAATTTTTTCTTTTCCCCCCCATTCTCTTTTTTTTTCTTCTGTCAGTTGTACACCGTGATTTCCGGACCAGTGAGAAAGGGAACGAATCGGATTAGGTTCGAAGACGTCGTCTTCTATTGTCGTGATTTTTAGGCTGGGGATTCACCATCTTCATTTTTCGAGCAGTGAAGATTTGAGACAACGAAAACCAAACAACACGGGGCGGTTTTCTTCTTCTTTTTCTGAGAATTCACAGGGAACAACTTATCCGATTTTGGGAGAAGAAAAGAAGAGAAAAAACACTTTTGTGAGACGGGTAATGTATTTCCAAGTCCACTATGTCTCTACTGGTAGATCAAACGAAAATTAAACTTTAAAGCCGCACTTTCGTTTTACCATTGGTTGAAAAACTTCGCGCCCATAGATGATCTCGTACCCCTAGAATGCCCTCAAAACATTAAACTAAACTTCTCCTCGTCTCCAGTTTTAGGACCTCTGAGACCGTTTTCTGCCAATTAGTGACAACTTTTGAAAATTTACTAACGACTTTGGAAAACAAGCCTTTCTCCATCATTTACTTCAGTTCTTTCACAACGCTTCCCAGAACCTCCTACGTGACTTGTCTGCGTTTCATAACTCAAACTTTTTTATTTATCTGTCGTCGGCGCCTGAGTTATTATCCTTCGGAAACTCCCGTTTCCCAGGACATTACTGATATCATGATATCATTTCGTTTTTCTCTATGGATTTCCGTTACCGGAACTTTGAGAGGGTGCGAACCTCACCCACACATTTATGATTGATGCATGTTTTGAGAAGCATCCTGGAAGTGAGAATCTCTAGTTCTCAAGTAACTCAAGTTTCCTTAAAAGGTAAGAGAAACCGGAAAAGAATCAGGACGTTCCATAACTATCAGACTCTGTAGGTCGAGGTTACCTACAGTGCTGGCCGTAATTCTATTCCTTTTGATGATTTTCAGTTCAAAATGACCACCTTTGAGCAGTTGAAAAAGTATGTTCCAATCATTCGATTTTTATTAAACTTGGTGAATGTATCAAGCAACTCTAGATCTTCATTTTTGTAGTTGACAACTTTTTCCTTTAAATTGCTTTGAAGTGAGTTACAAAGACATCAAAACCTGGTGCAAACTTCCAACGTTTTCGAACCAACGATCTTAAACGCAACGTAACTGACTTGAGTATGAATTTCGTAAAAAGTTGTCAACAACAAAAATGATGATCTAAAGTTGTTTGATACACCCACAAAATTTTAGAACAATCGAGTGATTGGAACAAACTTTTTCAACTGCTCAAGTTTGGTCATTTTGAACTGAAAATCAGCAAAAGGGATAAAACTTCGGCCAGCAATGTACGTTTCGAAACTCTTCAATACTGCCAAGAATTATGATGGGTGAATAGTAGGAAAGAAGGTCAGGAACATGGCATGATACCGTAACGTTTCCGGACATGTTTCAGTTTTTAGATCGTTCCCAAATCAATTCTAATTTCTACCTTACATCCATTATGTACAACACCTCAATTTGTCAATCCGTTGCGAACCCCTTCCCCCTTCACACGCACATCCTCCTGATTGTATAGTAGCAATGGTGCTGGTGTCATCATTTTTGAAACATGTCAACCCCATCTCGTCCTCTTCCTTCAAACAACCTCTTCTCCCTCTTGTCTCTTGTGTCAAAATGAGGCGCCAAGAAAGGGAGGGGTAAGCGAAGAGGGTACAATTAGGCGTCGGTGGTGAATGATGTCGTTTTTGTGGCGGTGTGTGTGTGACACGACGAAACGAGCATTTCAATGGGTTTGCCTTCTAAAAAAAAACGGGGCGAGAAGAGGATGGATCTGCTCCAGATGCTTTCTTCGTGTGAAGAGGTACAACCATTTTCACCACCATCCAAGCCTCATATGAAACATGACGTTTCAAGATTAATCGTTGCGGGAAATGAGAGGAGTGGTTGGTTCGAGGATGGGGCAACAAAAACCAATCAAAATTCAGATTGGTTTTGTTGTTTTTCGGCACCTAGTGGCAGATTTAGAGATTGGTATTTGGGATACGGTACCGGAAGGCCCAAGCTTTTGAAAACAAGAGGGGACCATAATTTCAAAAACCACAGAGGGACGAACCACGATACTAAAAAAATTGAACTTCAGCTCGGATCTGTAAATAGTTTTTCTCGTGACTCGGATCTGTAAATAGTTTTTCTCGCGACATGAGTGCAATTTTTTTTAAAATTGAGCTAATTATTGAAAGAATGAAAGTCTTATGTTTGGCAACCCGCCGAGAGGTTCTCCAAATTTCTCAATACTCGATGAGAGTCTGAAAATAAAAAGTTACCGTCTGACCCCTTCTTGTAAATGTGACTAAATTTTTTTCGAGAATCGAAAGACAAACTACAAGTCTTCTATTTTTTTTTAAATCTGTTTTTTTTGTGTCCATATTATGGGCTCCATAATACAATCTGAAGAGACTCCCACTCCAATTCAAACTTTGCCTACAATAAAAAAGAGAATCTGAACTTTTCCGAGTTCCCTGGTGAAATTCCCAGAACACGAGACTATAAAAGTGGAGTGGGCGGTTTCAGGGAAATAACAAATGAGAAAATGATGAGGCAAATTACTAAAAACACTTAAGCCAGTGCAAATGGACTTTTTCCAAGGAAGAAAACAGAAAATTGAGTAGGGGGAAGAAATAAAGACATGTGAAACTGAATGAGGGACTCGTTTTGCAGAAAAAAGTGTCAGATTTTTTCATTCTTCTGTTTTTGTTTTCAGTTAGGCAAAAATATGAACTCGAGATGATTTTTTGATACAGTTGTTGCGAATTCGAAGAAAATGGAGTATGATTTTTTAGTAGCCTTGAAAGTTACGGTAGTAACTTTTTTTGGTTCCCCAGAACCATGTTGATTTCGGTATAAAATGGGTTCCCGTTATTTTGGAGCTTAACAAATGCGGCAGTTTAAATTTCCTTTTTGTGTCTTGAACGGAGTTCGATGTTCAAGTAACCCAGAAGTCGGAATACTCAAAAAGGCAAGGCGGAATTCGGCTCATCAGTGCTACACGTCCTTGACAGCTATCTTTATCCAAAGTGTTTCCATTTCTCAAAATTTTCTTAACCCATCAATTTTCCTTCCAGACTTCCTTTTTCTTATTAGGATAAGTGAAGCAAGATTCTTCTATTACCCATTCCTTTTCTCTGTTCTATTATTCCAGAACCTCTTCAATATCTTCAGATCATCTACTCCACTCTGATTACTTTTTTCCCCCTTAACCACTACCATCGGTCCGTTCTCCCTCCCTCCACTACGTCATTGCACTAAAAGTGGGCGTGTCCCCCACTCCCGTCCTCCCAAGCGCAAAGCTCCGCCCACTTCCATCGAGCAGCAGTTGACAGCTCCACTTCATTTTTCGCAGGAGCTCAATCTCTTCCTTCCCCTTCCATCTGGTTAATTGAGTTCTTTGCAGCTTCCTCCATTTAAAATTTTTGCCAGGATTTTCCAAAAAGCGGATCACTCTTTCATCTCGAAAAATGAAAAATGTATGAGTCATTTATCATACACCTCTTCCCCCCTCCCCGGTTTCCAATTTCCGTTCGCCTGAAATCGAAAATTATGAAAAGAGAAAGAATTGAGTCATTGTTTTCCCTATTCTACTCTTTCTCATTATATCACTTATTTTCACTTTTTCACACTCTCTCTGGAAAAAAGCATCTGGATCAAAAACGCTGGAAGTTACCCACCGAATAGAATTCTCTAGATTTCCTTTTCTCTTTCCAAGAATATTTCGGTGTGGACAAAACATATTGTATCCCATAGCTATTGGCAATTCTAGGAACTCTACTCTCCAGATAATACGATCTTAACTAGTGAGAACTCCAAGCTGTCTAGTTTTCATCGATGTGTACAGGTAGAACCTTGTTATTCGTATAGCAATTCCCCTTGGGTCTTTAGGAAATCCGCATTATATTGTTATTATCAGCTAAACACCATTTAAGGAGAAAACTTGACTAGCACAAAAGTGTTTTTGCTCAACAGTCTTCTCTACTCGATTCTTTCTTTCCCCCACCGAAAGGAAATTGAATCGTCTGGGTGGTGTGTAACATCCACCCATTTTGACGTGTCTTCATCACGTCTTCTGAATCTGAAGACGTGGCGAGAGGAAGACACGAAAATCGAATTGAAAACACACACTCACAAACACTTGTCGATCCCGACCATCAACAATATGCCAGGAGTGTGTCTTGCTCTTTTAAATGTTGTTTTAAAACATCTCGAAAAATCTCAACGTTTCCGAGAATCTTCTTATTTCCACCCCATTTGAGTTGGGTTTTCCTCGACTACATTCCTCTGTCTCTATGTGTTCCATGCTAAGTAGCCTGAAAGTTATTGGTCCTGGTTTGATAGTCACACTTTCTGCCGTCATGTGACTATTCGAAATGCCATATTCACTTTGAAAACTTCCGGGAATCAGTTTCCGGAATTCTTTAACTTATTCCCACAACATTTAAAAGTGTGAGAGAGATATTCAGAATCCGGGGAAACAACAAGTGACGACTGGAAGAGAGAGAGAGAGTGAGACCAGAAAATGTTATAATTACTTTTTAGTTATTTTGCTAGCTAGCTCGGAGTGTTCAGATTCAGATTCTGTTGTTGATTTCAAACTCCTCAGCGTTGATATTTACGTTACTATCATTACAGTAACCTTCTCATAACAATTTCTGTGTTCCAGGATAATTCAAAAATGAACCGTTCCATAATCTGCGCGTTGTTGTTGGCGTCATTGGTATCGGCTCAGGTCTTCGATTTGGATGGACAACTCGCCACACTCGAGCAGGGAGACGGGGCTCTTCTCATTGAGCCAGTAAGTATACCACAAACCTCGTCCCAAGATGAAACTGTCGCACTTGAAAATTTCATTCTCTCCCGCTTTTCAGCAAGTCAAACGCTCGCCATCGGCCAAATGGATGCGATTCGGAAAGCGGTCACCATCGGCCAAGTGGATGAGGTGAGAAGGGGGGAAAAGGGGCGTGGGAATCGAGTTTTATGATGTCAATTCTTGTAAATGGATATGTTTTTTTCCCTGCTCCGTAAAACATAAAACACGACTCGGAGGGCAGGTGGCGGGAAAGCGGATACGTCCCAGAGTTTTCGTTTCGATATGGATGTATTTTAAAGAACGAGACCACCTGGAATGCAGAAAGAGTCGCATGATGGTCGCTACTGAAGAGGGATGGTCATGATTCAGAAGTTTAGATTCGATTTTTTTCAGTCAATCTTTCAAAAACTCTGAATCTTCAACGCAGAAAATCAGAATTCTAATCTTACATGAGAAGGGCGTCCGACTGGACTCAGTGACCAAGAGTAAGACCATCTAGAGAGAAAAGAGAGCATGTCATCCATATTGGCACCATCCAATTTCAACGTCTTGTCATAAACTGCCATAAAAAGTTATGCCTCTAAAAAGAATACGTGACTAAAGTAGACAACAAAAGTTCAGCTTCCAATTCGTACATCAGAGATGTACCGAAACGGAACTCTATCCAAGAAGATCCGGGACTCCAAAATGAACCTTTCAATTTTCAGATTCGGTAAGAGATCTCCATCGGCAAAGTGGATGAGATTCGGAAAGCGTAGCGGAGCTGAAGCAGTCGCCCCGGAACAGGACTATTAATTTGTGAACCCGTCCAGAGTTAATCTATTATTTAATCTTTTGTCTCCGGCCACTCCATACCCTATTTAGTCGATCTCTCTTCACCACCGATTTCTTATTCTTTCGCAAATTGTTGAAACTCCGTGAAAAAGTGTGTACCATTTGTGTATTCTCCTTTTATTTCAGTTCTCCATCTTTTTCCTTCTCTCTTTTCTCTCTCTTCACCACTCACAAAATCTAAATGCTGAATAAATGCGATCTCTGTTAGAACTCAAGCCAGTTAACTGTTAGATCTTGTAAAAGGGTCGTTTGAAAAATACAGTGATTTTCGTCAAGAAGACTTCATCGAACATTAAGATCTAAAATCTAGAGTTGTAAACTTAAGAAAAAAGAAACAAGAATAACAATAAACAAAACAATCTACGAACAATTAAGAGTATAATTTATCAGATCTCTGGTTACTGTAATATTCGCGATGAATTTCATTCTTCGGCGCGAAAACCTTTCGATCAGCCAACGACACGACGCATCCAGATGGAATTCCATGAAATACTTGATCCACCTCTTTCAGACTTGCGGAAACTTTTGAAGTCGGCAATTCGTATCCTCTTACATCTGCACTAAGCTGTCTCTCCTTATCCAGGTCCGCTTCCTCACAAAGGTATCCTCGATTCTTGGCATCCATATAGTACGCGATGAGATTTGCTGGTGGTGCCTTCCTTCTCGGCACCACTCGTCCCTTCTCAAACCACGCTTTCGGATTGACAGCAGCCTCTAGACTCTCCACATCGTAGTATGCGGTTCGCACTCGTCCACCGGCCTTCTCGACGGCTGCGATTGCTGATTGTGTAGCATACTGTACTTCAATGTCCACTGGGTAGGGGAACGAATCGGCGCCCTCTTCTGTTAGGTCAAATCCGTATTGACGGATTTTGGGGTTGAGTTGGAACTTTTGAGTGGCGCAAAGTGTGGAGACATCGATAGGTTGACGTAGATTGATCCAACCAAGATCAATAAGACGAGCCAGTTCAACAAGCGATAGCGGAATGTACTCGCGTCGGGTGCTGAAAGAGAAGGGATAAGAACATTTCAGAACTTTCAACACTCACTTGATATCAGCATTGAACAGCTTCTCTCCGGGATACATTCTCTGCCATGGACGGAAGAAGTCTCCCCAAATCCATCCGAGTGGCGGCTTGGCGGCTCTCTCCAGTGCTCCCTGAGTGTGTCCCATTTGGTTGTGCCCTTTTTTCAGTTGTCTGCCAGTCGTTCGAGCGCCAATGTTGTCGCGAGCGTCCTGAATCCGGATTCGTGACGCTTTCTCGACAATTTGGAGCGCACGCTCTTTAGCACTTCGCAGTGCATGTGAAGACATCTGAAAATTCGAATGTTATTGAACGATCTTTAAGATGATCATCTCGTTGCTTGCATCAAAAAATATATGGTTTGCAACCGATACGGAGAACAAAAAGAGCGACGAAACATTTGTGATAAGTTCAAACATGTATTTTTAGCATACGACCAATAAATAGTACACGACAAAATAACAACACCAAAAGACGAATTGCAGTGAATTGTGTGGGCGACAATTATCTATATACAGGAAATTAAGTATAATACCAGTTGAAGGGAAATGAACAAAAAAACATTCGGGACTCGAGGAATGGATAAAAGCGATGAAAACTGGGTCAGGTCGTTGATAACTGGGATGATGAGAAAATGGAAAAGTGATCACAAGAAATTATGCTATGGCAATCAGGAGGTGAGAAAACAATTATTAGGGAGACGTTTTCGAATTACTCGAAAACTTGGTACGCCAGTGTAGAGATGCGCTGACGACGCGTCACCACGAACACTCCGACAGCTCCGATCGAGACCCCGATGAGCAGGCAGAAAATGGCAAGGACGAACATCGCTCCGCCTGTGTAGCCGAGGAATCCGTTGTCGTCTGCTGGGTATGGTTTCATGGCGGCAGCATCTCCAACCCATTTCTGGAAAAAAAATTTGATGATCACACATTTCTTTTTCACGATTTCGCGTTGAAAACAAATATTAAATAGAGTGAGCACTCACTAACCTCGATCTTTCCGTCCACTTCTATCTCGATCGGTAGTTGTGTGGAGAACAACGTGGCGTTCATTTTGCTGAACAGCTCAGCTGTGGTCAACTCGGCAGTGTAGTTGTAGCCAACATCAGCTGGTACAACATGGGTTTTCTCGGCCAATCGAAGGATCATAGAAACTCCGCCGTCACGATTTCCAACGTAGAACACGACGACACGATATGGAATGACTTTATAGACATTCTTCGAGATCGTCTCCGCGACGGCCTTGTTCAGGCGACTCAGACCGACTTGGTGTATGTTGTAGATGTTCTCTGAAAAACAAATGTTACAATCTCTACCAAACTCAATAAGCACTTACTATCTTTAATTGGCAGGATCCATGTGTTGTTCGTAAAGTTGCCACTGTCATAACACCCAGCAATTTGAACGGAAGAGGAATTCAGCTTGGATGCGGCTGGCGGTAAACGAGTCACTGTCAAAGTCTGTACTGGTTTCCTCGTGGCCCTGTCGAACCGGACAATGGAGTGCACCTCCTTCGTTTCCGTGAGGTACAACTCCACAATTTCGTTGACTGATTGCCTCTGATACACCATCGTGTTGACGCGATATGTCTCGTAAACGTTTCCATTAACATCCACATAGTCTTGATAACGTGCCCATTCCAACGCCGGGTCCACCAGTAGATTTTCAATAGACGTTCTGTTAATCCGTTTTTTGTCGTTAATGATCGCATCATTGGTATCGTCGGACAACGCGGTGAAAGTTTTACATGTTCCTTGACTCATCGTGAACTCGTATCCATAACTGTAGTCGTGGAGAATGTAGTCGACACCCTTCAGATATCGACTTTCGTGGGCTCTGAGGAGATTATTGAAGGAGACTCCAGAGACTATGAAAACATCGTCCTTTTCAGAGGAAAGAACTTCTACGACTTCCGATAGATTTGTCGCGTGATCGTAATAGTTCAAAACACCAGCGAATTCGCCCAGATGAGCCAGAATCGGTTTCGTGGTATTTCTGTTTTCACAGTAGACGCCATGGTCAATCCAGGCCTCGTTGCCAGATGGCATTTCATACCGATCAAACTCGATGGAGTAATGATTCGTCACGCTTGTAGTGTTGAAATCGGTCATTTCCGCCATACGAATCGACAGGAGAATGGGGTTGGAGTAAGATTTCACGGCCGGATGAATGGATTCATCGCCTCCGTAACGAATTTCTACCAGAATGTTCGTTCCATTAACTTTCGTTGCGTTGACACAGGACACCCATTTCATAGTGTTGACTCCTCCAACAACGTCCACGTAATCGGTAATCAAAAATCCTGAGTTGTTCTTCACGAAGTTTATAATTCCTCCGACGATGTTGGATAAGGACGAGGTATCGTTGCCGATTACACTATCGAAAGCGGGCACCTTCAGAATCTGGGGCGGGGCAGCTTTGTCGTCACAGTCGCCGTCTGAAACAGTGAAGTTTCAGAATTAGTTCGGCGATGAAAAAACTGGATCTAGGTAACTGAACAGAAATCTAATCCCGGTTTCCTTTAAATGCTTTGTGTGAAACAAAGTCTTTCATTCCATTTTAAACTCACTGCTGGTAATGAACTCGACCGGTTGGTTCGAGGCCTGAATCCACTTCTGCGTCAAATCGTCTTGTTTCATTTCCAGAACGCGGAAGCCTTTGTCGAGACTTTCCATCAAAAGCGATGTCTTCTCGTCCTTCCAGTTCGTCACTGAGCCGAAGATCTTATAGGAATCCGGAAGAGCAATTTTTTCACTGATCGTGGTTTTCCCGGCCGGAGCATTCTTGCACATCCTGAGGAGCGGATCGATGTTCGTGCCGGCAGACATCCCCACCAGCAAAGCTAGTGACAGTAGTAGTGGGATTTTCATTGCCTGAAAAATGGGTGAAGTGTAATGCACGGAACACGAACGATTGTAACAAAGTAAAAAGAAAACAAGAAGAGTGAGTAACGAAGAGTGACGAAATCAGTGGTCAACAGGAAAAAAACTATGAGGAATTTTGTTATCAATCGGATTTTTCGTGCTGTGATTTTAGAAACGATTGAATAAGTGATGGGGACTGTTTAACCCATTAAAAAATATATAATAGCTCAAAACTCATAGAAAATACAATCTGGAAACAATCTTCAATCGAAGGAAAACGGAGAGTTAAAAAAGGAAGTTATCCTTGATATTTGAATATCGTGGAAGGAAGGAAGGGAATTCATGAATTCGTTCTTCGATCACAGTGTTGTTCATCAACACAAAACAATTTATGAGCTATGAGATAGTTTGGCATGTTTTCAATCAAAAGCATTGTTTGACAGCAATAAATAATCAAATTTCATCGAGAAGTTCTTAATTCTGAGCCAAATTTAGTCCGAAATTTGATAGGTATTCAAACTACCTTTCAATTTGAGACACGAAGGAAACACCGAAACGAAACATCAAATGTTTTCAACATGAAGAATGAAAAATGCACTGAGAAATGCGCCGAAGACGACGGACAGTGCGTTGGGGCGCGTTTGCATCAACATCGATTGTGCACAATTTTTCTTGGCAAACCATTGCGAAAAACTGACGACTCGACTCGCGAGTCCTTGCCCCAGACGGGGTCTCCAGTGCATCCAAATCAATAAAATGAAAGAAAAATTCAAATATCAAGTTTTTCATTTCATTCATTTGATGAAATGCACTGGAACTGCAGTAGGGCGCTGGTTCCCAATGAAAAGTTTCACTAAAAAAAAAGTTACAAAGTGTTTACACTTTTTTTCGCAGTTGTTTTGAATACGGAAAATTGATTTTTCGCGGTCAAAAGTAAAGTTTCCTCGTTTTACCGCCGCTCTTAAGAGCGAACTTTTTTTTTTGATCTCCCTTCTTCTTCTATTCGAATTCGAACATTTCTTTCAGAAAACCATGACCGCAAAACGAGTGCCGTCAAAAATCGTGATTGCTGGGAACTCGAAAATGTCT
Organism: Caenorhabditis sp. 40 LS-2015; assembly: GCA_900536305.3. Lineage (NCBI taxonomy): Eukaryota > Metazoa > Nematoda > Chromadorea > Rhabditida > Rhabditidae > Caenorhabditis > Caenorhabditis tribulationis. Next base: position 204,991 of record LR545816.1, on the reverse strand, counting down.
TTGAACGATAGGTGAGTTTTCAACATCGCTTCTCACAACTGAATTCAATTTTTCAGATTCTCGTCGATTCCGAAACCTCGCCCGAGGGGAGCGGTTCTGAAGGCGCAGCACAGAGCTCCCGCCAAGATGCGCGGTGTTTACCCCAAGCAGGCTATCTACGAATACGTCGACACTCAGAATGCGCAACAGTTTGAGTATGAGCCAAGACCGATCGTTCGTCGACCACGCCAAGCATTCCAACATCGTGCCGTTCCTTTCCGTAAGCACTTTGAAATGGTCAACTGTTAAAAAATTTCAAAAATCTTTCAGAGAGCCGAGTGACTTTCGTGAATACAGCTCCACCAGTGCAGCGATTCCATCAACGCAACAATTTCGTCCAGCAAAGTCAACAATTTCAGAACGGATTCAAAAAGCCATTCAGGTAGATTTGAGAATTGAAGCAATCCAAAAAAACTGAAGTGTTGCAATTTCCAGAGCCAACTTCAACCAGCATAATCAGAATCGCCAGAAGTTCTTCAACAAGCAGACCAGATTTCCTATCAACAGTCGTGGTGGCGGGTTCCCACAACGTCGGACTTTCGATGTCGTTCCAAAGAAGAAGTCGTTGGCCGAGTTGGATCGAGAGCTCGACGATTACATGAGAAAACCAAAGCACACACCAATCACCATCTGAGTCTAGGAAACATGTCTCTATGGCTTTCTAGGCTAGCTTTTCCACATTCGTTTGTCCCCAATCCATCCGAAATGACAATGCATCTCTTTCCCTTTCTGTTTCCTCCCAACAAACTGCTGGGTTTTCTGTACGTTGTACGTAATTTCGTTTTAATAATCTCCTTGTTTCCCTCTTTCGCATATGTGGTACGTCTAAAAGTTATCTCAAAGTTTTCAAATGAAATTTGTCGCTCGCTTTATTATACGCGTTTTACGATTTGGAAACATAAGTCAACAATTTATGCATCAACAAACAAATCTAGTTATCATGATGTGAGCAAGAGCGATTCATTTCTATTAAACTTCTAAACATGACAAAATCAACCAAAAAGAGGGGATGAATTTGTTATGCTTCTAACTTTTCTTTGGATCCCGTTACGTCTTCATTTTTATTGGCTTCTTCTACCAGCACCTTCCGCTTCGCAAACGATTCGATTGCCACATCACACACTTTCACTTGCTCCTCCCACATCCACCACACCTCCTGTGGCATCTTCCTCGTCTTCTCCGCAACTCCATTCCTCAACTCCTTCAGCATAATCTCCAGCTTTTCATCAATCTTCTCATCGACATCGTCCGGAATAGGATCGTGTGAATATATTATCTTCTTCCACCGCCCATTCGCCATTTGCCAGTGCTCCAGGAGCATCACGCGGACGTTTGTTCGAAGCGACCAACTGGGTCCCTCGTCGGTTGCGTAGAGATGACTGGGAAGGCCGACTTCTTCCAGAACCATTTCGTGCTCTCGGGTCACTGAGATTTCAGCGATTTTGGCTAGGGTCAAGAGGACTTCTGAAATAGAAATTTGATGAGAATCTACATGAGTTCCAGATCAGATTACCTTGTGGAATCAATACCTTCGCTCCCAAGTTGTGAGGTAACGTGAATCCGTACTCGATCAACAGTCGAGTGTTATCATGTGCTCCATAACAAACGAACACTTGCTCTCCTTCCTGAATCTGACGCTTCGCTTGCACAACATATCGTCCATTTCGCTTTTCGTGAATCGCGACACCTTGATACTTTTCCGGATCATGATTCAGCATGTCCACGTAGGGAATCACCGCAATCGTATCGCCATCCGAGTTGTCCACATTGTCGTGCTCCTCATTCTCAACAAAAATGCAACGCGTGTTGACGACATGCCACGCCCACAGGATCTTGTCGTGTGTCAGCTCGGGGAATAGGCGACGGAGCTGAAAATAAGGATATCCATCTGATGGTGTCAACGACAATGCCTACTTTTTCCGAGATATCTGAGATCTCCTTCTTCTGATCTACCCAATACTTTCGAATCGACAGCGGGAGAGTGTTTACATCATAATCGATTCCTTTGTAAGCTGGTGTATCGAACTCCTTCGGCAACACTTTCAGGTACGGACTCCACGCCGAACTCTCCGAATCTTCGAAACAAAAGAACATTGTCAAAATTTCCATTGGCTTCAGTTTCTCGGTGAACTCGGCCATCTTCTTCCGGTAGAATGGCAAATCAACTACCAGCGCCGCATTGATCATATCGTACTCGGGAAGAGTGATGATGGGTCGACCGGATCGGAACGTCTGTGTTGCGTAGATTCCATTCCCGCAGTTCCCAGGCGGGCACGTGATCTCGAGACCGTCGAACTTGTAGCCTCGAGCTTTACACCAGCCAATAAACTCGTTCATCTTCAATTGTGAAGTTTCATTAATCGAAATGCATTCATCTTAGATATTCTGAATTGGAAATTCAAAAGACCACCAAATCCGAATTCTGTAGACAGTTATAGCAAAATGATTCATTAAAGTTTTCAGCCTGTTTCAAAGTTCTATTAATTCGGGGAAGCATCTGAATACGCATAAAATGGCATTAACCGTAAGTGGAAAATTACACGTAACATAAAAAAGGGCAGGGGTGGAATTGGCGTGATACAAAAAAAAACAGGTGGATATGTATAACAAATGGATAATCAGAAAGCACAGGAGAAGAGTGATTCAAATTACAGCATAGAAACGGAAGACCGAGTTTTCTGGGTGAGGAGCTACTCAACTTCCTTTCAAGCTCTTCACTTCCTGAATCAAAGCATCTCTTCTGCGGTTAAACCCGCTCACAAAATCGCTCAAATTCTTGGCTATGGACGCGAAAACATTGGTTTTCTGCCTATCAACTCCTCGTGTCACAGCTCGATTCATCTCATCTACGGCTTTCACCAAATTTTTGTCCAACTTTTCAGTCATTTCTTCTGTAGTCAAGTTTTGCTCCTCAACACGATCCACGATGTAGGCTAGAACATCGGCAACTTCCAAATCGACGTGGCGATCTTCTCGGAGTATAGTTGCCATTGTTGAATCGGCAGAGTTAATGTCATGAGCTTCTTCTGCTGTGATTACGCTCTTCTTTCGTGTCACCGGATAAAGATTGCACAAATTGCAGTTTTTATTATTAGGAAGTCCTCCGATCTTCGATGTGCCTGCTCCAGTGGCCACAATAGCTGCGAATTGGCCCATGTCCAATTGCAGATCTTCTGTATAGTAGAGCTCCACCCATACGGTATAGTTGATGTAGAATCTCCATTGACCTCCGTACGTTGATGGGGGGACTAGCTTGACGAACGGATTCGATAGAGGATTCAACTTGACCAATCGTTCTCTACAGTATCTATCCGTTTCCGAGTCAATCACACAGATGACAATGGTGACGTAGTGTATGTTTTTGTTGCAGTAGAAATCGGAAAAATAGAAGTTGTGTCTCTCCGGATTGAGAATCAGAAGCGCATTCACCACCATTCGCACGTTTCCAAACGGCGAGTGTTGAGGCAACGAGAGATCGGGAAGAAGACGTGCGGAGAAGAACAGTCCGTTGATTTTTCCGTTAATCAAATTTCCCGGCTGACCGTTATCATCTTTGATGTATTTCTGCATCACATCGTTACAGTAGTAATGGATCTCATCCCAATAGACTTTCGGCTTGCATCTATAAACAACGCAAAACTCGTGCATTTGAGGATTCGCGTTGATGCCTCGGGACACAAAGAGGTGACATTTTTGGAGAAGTTGTCGCAGTTCGGCGTAGGCGAATTCCGCTCTCATTTCCTTGGACCAATATGCCACCAGAAATTCATCGTGTTCCGTTTTACAATGTACATCAACTTTATAAACCTCTCCAGCGGTAACTGGGAGTTCGCAATGAACAGACTCCGATGACTTTTCGATAGTTTCCATATGTTTGGTTTTGATATGGGTGATAGTGATGATGTATTTTATGTCGTCTGAAAAATGGAGAACTCAACTTCTTTCGTCTCAAAATCTTACCTCTTTTGCCTGGTTTTTGCCATCGCAACTCGATTTTTTCGGAGAAAACTGAAGAATTAACGACTAATCTTATCGCGTTGATTTTCTTCTCTTGAACTGGAATTCTGTTTTTCGCTCTTTGTTGCATCGCATTCCGCATTTGGAGACCCGAACGAAGTCCAGGCACATGGGCATCTGAAATCTTCATATTTTTACAAAAAACAACCGGAATTTTATCATACTATTCATCAAAGTCTGCTTCACATAATCGTTCATCTCAACTTTCGGTGGCGGTCTCTTCATCAGAGGTCTCTGTTGAACCATGGCTGGTGTTGGTAGTATTGGGTGTCGCTGATTGAAAACGTGCATTCGATTTCTGAAATTTCAAAACCAGAATATATATTTTTTCCTTTTCACACACCTTTCATAGTTATCCATATGATTCTGCGTATTCATTCCTTGCGAGAAGTACGGATTATCCAGCACACCGAGCCATCCGTTGTTTTGAGGATTTGGGTACTGGAAACCGGGATGCGGTAGATGATGATGAGGTTGACGCATCGGACCACCACCCTGATTATTTGCATACGGACGCCATGATTGAGGATTCGGAGGATGTTGAGGCTGGTTCGGGGGCCATGGTGGTGCCCACCCACTGCCGTACGACATCTGAAAGTTTTTAATGATTTTCTAGGACGCTCGGAGAGAATTAAAGGCGGCGTTTGGGTTTCTGTAAAACACTCGATTTACAGAACATCGAACGTTACGGTTAAGATAAAAACAAGCAAAAAGAATTAGCACATTTCAGTGTGAAATTGATGAATAAAAATTGTATTGTTTCAGTTTCTCTTTGTTCGAATCGCTCAATTGTTCTGTTTGACATTTTCAACAAAAGAAAGATAAACAACGACACTCCGAAATAACGCATTGCACTGTGAAGGGTTTTGCGAGGCAACTTGAATTCGAAGGCATGCAGTAAACTTTATTCAGCTGAATTTCTGTATAAAAATAACAAGAAAAAATCAATTTTCGATATCAAAGAAAATCTCACAGATAGAAGAAAGGAAACACGAAAAGTCTGGATCGAAATCACAACAAGAAGATCGATATTCAGGAAATTCGAAATGTGGAAAACGATTTTTTGGGAAGGGAGATCAGGAGAAAATGTTTAAAGAATTGTTTTCAATCCGGGTGTTGAAAGTAACGAGGGAACAAATATTGAACAGGGAAAATTGCGATTTGGGTGAAGAATTTGGTGATAATTGAACCGAACGAAAATGTAAATGAACCGAAAGAGTTTTTCATGGCCGGGTATAAACTTGTACAGCTTCCATCTGCCCGATTCGAATATCGAGGTCTTCGGAATAGATGATGTTCACATTGAAAGCTGTGGTAGCGAAAAATCGCTGCATTCCATTTGCAGATACCACTCGAAGGAATGGGTTGTTGAAAGGATCCAGACAAATCAGATGTCTGCTACAGTAGTCGTTTGAGGGTGACTTCTGAAAATTAGATTTCAATGAACAAAATATGGTTCTGTTGGTTACCTTCGAGCAAATGACAATAAACGCGCGTTTGCCATCGTAGTCCGCGAAATAGAAACGATGACGTTCTGGACTCAACAGTGTCGGAGCCGCAAAGTGCAATCGAACACCACCCCTAGTGGAGACCGTTGGCAGGCCGCCATCGAAACTTGTTTTGAGGAAGAAATGCGTCCCTTCGAGATGGTACCCTCCACGAACAGATCTAATAGCGTATGGTTTAATTCTGAAGTTGGTATGCATGCATATGTCGTTGACTCTTTGCTCTTCTTCAAATCTGTACACAACGAAGAACTCTTTCGAGGAGAACGGTTGTTCTCGATGGGCGATGATGGCTCTCAAAGACTGGGTGTAGTAAAGCGAAGTGTCGGATATTGGGAATCCTGAAATCACAAATTTTGACTCTCGCGTACTTTTGTTGTACTGCCGACCTGTACAGATTTTGTCTTTCCACTCAGCCATCAAACATCTTCCCTTCATTTGTGTAGCGAACATGTGCACAAAATATTCTCTCCCAGAATAGCTCATCATCTCGTATACTGCATTGCCCGCCTCGATCACGAATTCTTCACGTCTGATCATTACTCTTTTCTCATCGTAGCAGATCACACAATATGTGATGGCTTCTGAAAAATGGCCACCTAATACGTTCAAGTTTGTCGTGGCACCTACCCTTAGATTTTGGGTGATCCCATGTCAGTACAATCTTTCCCGGATAAGCAATGGGGGTGACGTTCAGTGAGTGCGTCGGCTTCCGGAGGCGAGAGGCAGCAGGTCGAGTATTCTTAAAAGCGCAAGATGGTGCCAGAGCTGTTGGATTCGTTTTGGGGTAGCATGCAGCTGTTTCCGCATCGTGGCATGTTGCCATTTCTTTGGCTACTGGCTGTGTGAGACTTGATGACGTGGCCTTCACTGAGTCCTTTGGTACAGTAGACTGATGTTTGTCACTTTCGGGGTTCTTTTGAGTTGAAATGACTGCTGGCTGGTTCTTTCCGTGGCTTGAAGATTTGGTCTTTGACTGCATCGAGACACTTTGCATCGTTTCAACGACTGGTCGGTTTTGGGTGACTTCATTGGCCTTCACTGACGTCATATTACTTCCAGATCCTCCTGGCTGGATATTCCTGTTCTGCTGCCAGCATCCATCATTATTTTGGGACATCATCACAGCTGGTTGGATATTGTGCTGGATGAATCCGTTTTGATTAGATGCCACGCGGATGCCTGCAAAAGAATACATTTTTCTTCCGATTGTCAGAGACACACCCTTACCTTGTCGCGCATCCTGTGGAGATACTGAATTTCCTGCATTCATCGAGACGTATCCGGAAGTCACTGGAGGGGACTGCTCCCATTTCGAGTTACAAGTGACCACTGGAGAGTTGACCACATTATCCGGTGGTGGGACCAAAAGCATGTCTCCATTGCACTGTTGGGATGTCTCCTGGAAACCTGTCTGCGGGAGGCAGTTCGTGGTGCTCGCAGCAACGTATTGGTTTTGTTGGTTGCGCCAGCTACCATTGTCTTGATAAACGGAGTAACAGAGTAGTGGTGCTTGACCTTGCTGAACCATTGTGTTCCCTTGTTGAGAGCTCCAGTTAACCATCTCATGATTGACTTGAACTGTTGGAATGTTATACTGCTGACCCATTGGAATCATATTCTGACCGCCCTGGGAGTTTTCGTAGTAGTAGTTATTGCAGTTGTAGTCTCCCATGTTTGCTGGCTGTGTTGACGGCCCAACGTAGTACGGCTTCGGAACCATCCCTAACCCTCCGCCGTCGTATTGAGGCTTGCCATAGGGGTAAGGCACCTGTTCGTACTGCTGTGGTGCTGGAATCATGTATTGGTGCGATGCCACCCCGGCGATGCTGTTGGCAATCGGATGTGCTTGCTGTTGCTGCACTGGTGGTCCAACGTAGCCCGGATTCGGAACCAAATTGTCGTGATGAGCATTAATATTGGCACAAGACATGTGCTGATTAGACTGTGAGGATGAGTTATACAACTCTTGAGCTGGCATCACAGTAGTCGTAGTGTTCATTGCTGCAGCTGGACCTTCATAGCACGGATTCGGAAGCATCGGAACCAAGTTTCCTCTATCAATTTGTTGTGCATTTTGCATTGGTTGATTCGTATAACCCACAACTGGAGTCACAGGATATTCATTGGGTCCTTGATTACAGATTGGAGGTCTAGAGTTGTGCTGGTCTTGACTCGTCGAGTAATTTGTGCCATTTTGAGGATGGCCCGAGTTGGTCATGTTGTATGCTTGTCTCTGATCCATGGAGCCACCATTATTCGAATTCGACATTGTCTCTCCATTGTATTGTTGACCAGATTTTCTTGGCAAGATCTGGATTGAATCCGCCACTGAACGACCGTTTTGTGGAACTGTGAGATCCAAAAAGTACACGTTTTCAGTGCCTTCTTGGCGTACACTGTGGCTTGCCATTGGTCCGACTCGGGAATCGTAGTACGGCTCCTGAACTGTTGTCCGCTGCTGATTCCAGTCGTTGTTCCGAGTTTCTTGAAAGCGTGGATGCTGCGCATGAGATTCGGGGACTAGGTACGTTGAAGGAACTTGTCCCTGTTGGTTACCATATGTGTTTGCACATTGCTCATAGCTCCATGTCGGCTCATTGGTTTGCATGTGGTGGACTCCTTGTTGCTCTCGGCGACCATTATCATTTCGATGCTGGTCAACTGGTGGCATTGGTTGTTGTCGTGATGTCGTTGCTTCTTCATTACTCCAAGTCTGAATGGGTCCATTATCCCAATCCGACTGACCATACGAGACCATCTGGTTGTGTTGAACTTGACCATTATCCCACATCGGCTGTCCATAAGAGGTGTGATTGTATGTCACGGTAGGTTGTGAATTTTGATTCCTGGAAGCCGATTGTTGACCATTGGTGTGGCTGGCGATGGATGGTTGCTGTGGGTTGAAGTTCTGACCATAGTGATATTGTTGGCGCGGATCATATGACTGATTCGTAGTCTCTACTGAAGTATTCGCCATTGGTTGATTGTAACTATTAGCCACTGGATGCGAGTTCGTGACAAGCGATGACCCGAGAGCACTGCTCAAGGTTGGGATGTTCTGAAAAGTTGTCCTTTTTGTTGATTTTAAAAGGAAGCCGGAATATTACCTTTTCATTCTTGACAGCCGGTTTTTGATTGGTGTTGACAGTCAAAGGGGACAATTGCGGAAAACCGAGCGGTTTGTTCGAGGCTGGTTGGACCATGTTCCAGTTGCCTTTGTGGTAGGGCTGAAAGAATCAGAGTTTTGAGGAAGAAGAATCTGATCCAGATTCCTCGGCTTGTTTTTCTCACAATCTGAGTCAAGGTGAAATCGATCCTTCAGATTCAGATTCTTGAATAACCATTTGCAAAATTCACCCTTGTTAGCATCTCCCAACCTTTGCCTTCTTATTAATGTCTTGACGGGAAGTTTCAACTAGTGAAGCCATATCTCAGGTGAGAATTTTGAGTATCTTTTAGAGTCTGAATCTACCGGGTCGATTTCATTTTGAGCCCCAGTAGAAATTCAACTAAAGCAGAGAAATCTTCCAATCAAATTGATATTAGAAAACCAATCAAACTAAACGTTAGAAACATTCACCACGCAATATCCAACTTTCGAGCTGTTGACGATGTTAAAAGGAACCAATATCGGAAACGGGAGCAAACCAGGTCTAGTGTTAGTAATCGGAACAGACTGAGGGGCTTTATTACCGAGAGCAGGATTCCTGTTGTTGACCGGATTCTGAAAACATAAGCTTCACAAGTTTTCTAATTTTCAAAAAAGACATCGGGAACTTTATTTTCTAGTCATTACAAATTAGTTTTTATGGCGCGAGACACAACGTTAACTATCTGTTTCGGAGAAGTGAAACATTCTTGATGTGGGAAAAGATAAAAAACAAGTTTAATAACCTTGAACAGTGTTTCTACTCTTTCTAAAGACTAACTAATATTGAACAGCATGCCGCGCGTATCCGTTTCCTGAGATGGCAGTAATGTTCCACATTCTTTAATGTGATACAGTGGTTTGATGGAATTTGAGACTTAAAGAATTTTGTTGTCAAAGGCAAGTTTGATCTGAAGGAAAATCAAATGAAGAAAAATCTGAAGAAAGTCCATAGAGTCCTATGAATTCTATATTTGAAAACTGAAAATCAAGAATTTCAAAGTCAATACTTTCAGTTTCTACATCAAAGGACAGTCCTATAATTGCCAATTGAACCTTATTATGGTTATTTGAGTGGGATTTAACCCTGGCCCAAGATCTCACACCCTCTCTCAACATTGGTTGTTTTTCAAGTAGTGTTCAAGGAGCATGGCCTTCAAATACCACAAAAAAACGCGAATACGATATACCAATTTTGAAAATTGAAGAGAGGAGCTGAAATTCAGCGACACCCAATATAATCCGTAACATGATATCATGATCTTTGTTCAAAGTACAGTAGCACGTCAGGCCAGAACTGACCACCGTCTAAATCACTACAAGTAAATAAATCCATCAATCTCTGAAAAGTTTCTGAAAGACTATACACAGGACTACTGTAGCCCTACAGTAGTCCGAAATATTCCATAAAAACTGCATGCAAACTTCCACAATCACAAAATTTATTTCAATTCAACTTCAAAAAAGTGATATCCTGAAAACACAAGATTCCCAAATTCCTCCGATTTCGCAATAGTCCCGGATTCAGAAGAGCTTTTTTTTCTCAAATCCTAAATTTCTCTCCTAAAATAGGTTTTTTGCCCATGTTTACCCAATGAATCAGTAGCATGCATCAACACACCTGAACGGCACAGGACTTCTGCCTATTCCTAATCTGCACATCGAGTAGTGACATCATCTTGATGACGTCACTGCACTGATAAGAGACACACTCTGAAACATGATGTTGAGAGAGATGTTACACCCAGTAGTTTCTTCCCCTTGCAAACGAACCTGTGAACTCTGAAAATGCGCAAAAAACGAAAAGCCTAGGAAGGTAAATACGCACGCGACTATGAGAGATCGATATACGACAGCTCTAGGTTATCACATGATAATGCATACTCCCCTCGAAACTTCCCACGTATTCCGAAACGCAACAACAACGCGTCGCTGGAGCAAGTGCGCTCTATTCAATAGTGCAAAACGACGACGAGTGTGTAGACAAGATATTGATTTTCCCTCTAGCGTATTGAAGAAGGGTGTTCCCCTCTCTCCCTTTTGCTGAAGCCTCGGGGGCCATCTGTTTGTTTTGTTTTCTGGCTTCTCTCCGTGCAAGCCAATTTCGAGGTTTACACAACTAAGTGCATGTTCGTCTCCATTATCATTTTCGGCGTTTTCCGTACAAAAAAGTGATCTTCTTCGTTCCATCATCAAAAACTATTCTCACAGACTGCCCCCACTGACATCCTAGATGCCATAAAATGAGCATAAATGACGGGGACGCCGTCGTTGAACTACCATCACCTCGACCGCCACGACCATCCTCATCCTCATCGTCGAACAACGCCGAGTTCTATGAGAACGGAACGACGGGTAGTCGAGGAGCAAATGTGGAATGGGTGGAAATCGTGGAACCACAGTCCAGGCAAACGATGTATGCCAACTTGGTTACTGGACAGTGTGCCTGGGAGCCACCTCCAGGTGCTAATGTGTAAGTTTTTCTAGTTCGAAACTTAGTTTACATGAAAACTTCCACCTGTTTTTGACCACAGAACCACACAAATTTTGAAGCTAGAAAAATATATAATGAATATAGAAAGTGAAATGCTAGAAAAAATGGAGCTATCGTAAATCCTGTGATATGTAAAAGCACACCTGTTACCGTATCCTTGATTCCGTTTATATCTGTTTCTGTGCCAGATATCAAAAAGTGGTCAACTGACAAAATGTTTATGACGACATGAGAAACATTTCGTTAGTTCACCACTTTTCGATATCTGTTACAGTAACTAAGATAAATTTAGTGAAAGGGTCGTGAAGAAAAGCTGCCCTCACAGAGCTCCCGGTTTTTCAGAAGATTCCGTTGTCTGAGTTGCCCTAACTAATTTCTATTCAAAATATCCCAAACTTTGATTTCAGAAAAACCACACATCAAAACCAATGGTGGGAGCTGTTCGACTCAAAAACCGGCCGCTATTACTACTACAACGCCTCGTCCAGTGTCACAAAGTGGCAGAAACCAACTGGAATCGACATTGATATTATTCCACTGGCCAAGTTGCAAACTTTGAAGGAGAACACCGAAGGTGGAACGGCCACTGCAAAGGTACGGTATTATTTTGGCTCTCGTGGTTAGACTCTAACTTTTCTTATTCAGATCCGTCGAACTTGTGAGACCCAAACATCGCCATCGGTGCGTCGAGTGGCGAATAAAGTGCTAACGGGGCCCGTTTTCGCTCAAAACATATCACCCGAGACTGGAGTTGTCAGTTTTCGAAGTAATAGCCAGAATTCGCAGAACACGTTGAATGGAATGCAAAGCTCGTTTGAGGTGAGTGGTTATGAATTTTTGATGGATTTTTTTGGCACACGAGAACACCTGCTTTTCATTTGGAAGGGTAGACTCTAGAAAAATCCTGTTAGAGGAAATTGTGGGAATCTGTTCTATTGAATCTATCTCGATTCCTGTAAGAGATATCAAAACTTGGTCAATTGTCAAAACGTTTATGATGTTTTCATTCACATTTTGCTAGTTGACCACTTTTTGATATCTGTTATGGAAACTTTGTTCTTCTTCTCTGAACAGCCTTTTCCATGAATATTCAAATGAGAAGACACCCTCCCCCTCTTCTTCTTCTTCTATGCAATTCTTCATTTTTGCAGTGGATGTCGCTGGACGAGGAGCTGAGCGAACGGGCGGCCACAAGCAGCGAGTATGGAGTTAATCCCCCCTCCACACGAAACGAGCCACCATGTGGTGCGTTCCCGACCGCGGCCAGTGCATCCTCGACCTTATCGCATGCGCCATCTTCCGACTCCATTCCGCCACGCTCGTCGCGTTCGGCGTCGCCTCCTGTCACCGGAGGCGGAGGAAGAAAATCGCTGTTCTCATCGGTCACATCCACGAAAAGCAAGAACAAGAATGGGTGGTCCAAGGATGCACCGAAGGCGTCACTCACCCAACCGGATAATAAGCAGCTGAGAAAGGAGACTGCAGCGTTGTTCAAACTGATTCAATCCTATATGGGCGATCGAAAGAGTAAAACCAGTCCTGAACAGGTGGCACTTAACTTTTGTGAATTGGCGGTCAAGAAACCGGAAATTGGAGATGAAGCGATTGCACTACTCATGCAGCAACTATCAGACAATGAGAAGCCGGATAGTTTGAGGTATGTTTTATTTTGGAAAACTTTTGGAATATTGTCAATTTTCAGACGAGGATGGGAGTTGTTAACCATCGTACTAGCCTTCATCTTCCCAACCGAAGGGATAAGTGAAAAATTGAACGACTTCTTGAACAAGCACCTTGATCCGATTTTCGACCTTCCCGAAGTCTCGACCTCGTACTTTTCACAACAATGTATAAAACGGCTGAGCAAGGTTATAGCCAGGCTGAAACCTAGTGTTTCGACGATTCAAGAAACCAAGATTCACATTTTCCGACCCCCTCTATTCTCCGCCTCGCTAGATGAACTGATGCAGATGCAATCCGAGAAATTCCCAGAATTGAAGTTACCGTGGTTGTTGACAACGTTAATTGAGCTACTTTATCAGTCTGGTGGAAGAAGGACAGAAGGCATTTTTCGGTTAGTATTTGAACTTTGAATCCTCTTGTTCATCTTGAACATTTCAGAGTTGCTGGAGACCCGGAGCAGTTAGCAACGGCTCGAGGCCAGCTAGACGGATGGTTAGCTCCTAAGATGCACGATGCGAATGTACCAGCGTGTCTTCTGAAGTTATGGCTTCGTCAACTACCCGTCCCTCTAATCCTTCCGAATTTGTACCAAAGAGCACTGGTCGCTGCAGAGACACCCGCCGAGGCTATTCGATTAGTGGATCTATTACCGGACATCAATCGATTGGTATTGGTTCGAGTGATCGCACTGCTACAGGATCTGAGTAGAGAGGAGGTGGTGGCCAAGACGAAGATGGATACGTCAAATTTGGCAATGGTTATTGCTCCGAACATTTTGAGGTGAATTTTTTTGATAAATGTCTGATGGAGCAATACTTCAAGTAGTTTAAAAACTCAGTGCATCACTCTCAACTTTCAACATTTTTCAGATGCGAAAGTGAAGATCCACGTGTCATATTCGAGAACACCCGACGAGAAATGAGCTTCTTGAAAGTGCTCATCACCAACTACGATACCACTTTTATTCAGAATGTACTATAATTTCTCTGATTAATGTTACTGAATGCGCAGCTTTCGAGCTACAAAAAATTCGAACTTCCGCTCTCGCAAATAGAGCGTACATGCTGTTCGTTCGATTTTTAACTCCAATTTTTCACACCTTTTTTCTCCAATGATCTCTTCCTACCTCTATGGCGTTCTGTTCCCCTTTGAGACCTTTTTCACCCGAGCTAGTCGAATTTTCTTCCCACATGCATAATGCAACAGTTTTCCGCCTCCTTCTTCCCGTTTCTAAGTTTTCAGTTTCGATTTTTGAATTTCGCGAAAAGAATCACACTCATCTTTAAATCAAAAATAACTCTTTCAGCCCTCTTACTTTACATGGTCATATTCGCTTCACCTCAATTTTACTTTTGCAATGCATTTCGTTTTAATAATAATAAAAATAACTTTTTATTTCTGCAAAATTTTTGCAATTTCCTCGGTGCATCTGTTTCCGCTCTGAAACGCTATTTTTCGGAGAGAAGCTCCAATTTTCAGATTGCTAATGCGTGATATTGATCGAATTTTACTAGTTTTACTGTTTTTAGGGTTACAAAAATCATGGATATTGAAGATATCATCGGAAGAGGTCCGGTAGGAAGTCGCGATGTCGCGGAAATCAAAATCAGGTGAATATTTTGCTCCGGAGAGAAATAACGCGCGGAAAAGGAGTTGAATGTTCTTTATTTTCAAAAAAACTCTTGCAGAACTCGCAAACAACTTCCAAAACAACCGGAAGAAGCCGCCAACGTCGATTCCATGGTTCCCGGAGTTGGTCAAAAAGTGTGGGTCCGAACATGGGGATGCTCTCACAACACATCGGACTCGGAATACATGGCCGGACTATTGCAACAAGCCGGATATGATGTCGTGAAGGAGGGAAGCACCGCTGATGTGTGGGTCCTCAACAGTTGTACAGTCAAGACACCATCCGAGCAACAGGCGAACAATTTGGTCGTTCAAGGACAGGAAGAAGGCAAGAAGATCATCATGGCTGGTTGTGTGTCACAGGCTGCACCTTCGGAACCGTGGCTTCAGAATGTGTCGATTGTCGGAGTGAAGCAGATCGATCGGATTGTAGAAGTTGTTGAAGAGACACTCAAAGGCAATAAAGTTCGTCTGCTCACTCGCAATCGTCCAGATGCTCTTCTCAGTCTTCCGAAAATGCGCAAAAACGAGCTGATCGAAGTGTTATCTATCTCAACAGGATGCCTGAATAATTGCACATACTGTAAGACAAAAATGGCACGTGGAGACTTGGTCAGCTATCCTTTGGAAGATTTGGTGGAACAAGCGAGAGCCGCGTTCCACGACGAAGGAGTCAAGGAGCTGTGGTTGACTTCTGAAGATCTCGGAGCATGGGGAAGAGATATCAGTTTGGTGTTGCCAGACTTGTTGAATGCACTGGTCAAAGTGATTCCCGATGGATGCATGATGAGGCTGGGAATGACGAATCCGCCGTACATTTTGGATCATTTGGAGGTACCTCAATACAACATATATTTGCAAAATTGGTACAAAAAACTGAAAATTGCAGGAAATCGCCGAAATCCTGAACAATCCTAAAGTTTACGCCTTCTTGCACATTCCGGTGCAGAGTGCCAGCGATGCAGTGTTGACGGACATGAAGAGAGAATACTCGAGGCGACACTTCGAGCAGATCGCCGATTATATGATTGAGCAGTGAGTATCCGACTAACAATTCACCCGAAACCTAATAACTTCATTTCAGCGTCCCCAACATTTACATCGCCACAGACATGATTCTGGCGTTCCCCACGGAGACTTTGGAAGATTTCGAGGAGAGTATGGATTTGGTCCGAAAGTACAAGTTCCCATCACTATTCATCAATCAGTACTATCCGAGAAGTGGAACGCCGGCAGCACGACTCAAGAAGATTGACACGGTGGAGGCAAGGAAACGAACTGCAGCCATGTCGGAGTTGTTCAGATCGTACACGAGATTCACAGAGGATCGAGTCGGAGAGATCCACAATGTCCTGGTGACAGAAATCGCTGCAGGTTTGACTAGTCGGAGATCGTCAAAGGATTCAATATTTTCAGACAAAATTCACGGCGTGGGCCACAACAAGAGCTACGAGCAAATCCTCGTCCCCCTCGAGCACTGCAAAATGGGAGAATGGATCGAAGTTCGTGTCACCTCTGTCACCAAATTCAGCATGATCTCAACACCAACGGCTCTTGTAGAGGAAGATTATAACGGCTGGAATTCACCGAACCTCATGTTCTTCTACCCGATGACAGTATTCCTGATGTTGCTCTTCTCGCTTTACGCAATAGATCGTTTCGTGTCGCCTGGATTCCTGGAGGAGTGGCTTCCGTTTCTAGCAGAAACGGGCACCGAGCACGACGAGATGTGGATGCATGGCGACAACAACCCGGATGATGTCGTTTTTCATGAATAATCGCCTTGTTTGAAAGCTATTGTTGACCATATTCTCTCCCTTGTTTCTACTCCACTTGTTACATTTTCATTGTTTTCTGTCTCGCTTGTTCTCGGTTATTATTCTGTTTGTTCTCCTGTTCGTTTTTTTCTTCTTCTAATAAACCTCATGGTGTGTTAAATTGATAGACTGTTTTTGTTTCTCGTGATAGAATATGTTTTTGTTTGGTTGGAAATCTTGGTTAGAAATGCCAGTTGTACAATGATAATGATGTCAGGTGGAAATTGTTTGTCAAATCGACAACATCTTCCAAGAAATCTTTTCCAATTTTCATTCTCTCAAAAATCCAGAGTCTCCTAAAAAGTTATTTCGCTGCGAGGCCCAGTTTGCGAGACATTTCAAACCCATGCGCCTTTAAGGGTTACGGTATATTTCTCCATTTTCGAGCATATTTTTCATTTTTCCAATTCAATCGGCAGTTTCAGAAAACATGAAATCTATTTTCGTTCAGATCAGTTTTTTGTGTTTCCCATGCATTCCTTTGAATTTCTACAAAATTGAGCTTTTTTTTCCTTCTAAAAAGTCTAAAAATATCAGCACCCTCTTTTCTCTCTTGTCCAACTTCACCGAATGATATATCACAAAATCACAAGTCAATTTATCACACTCATCGTCGCCGAGAGACCCAGACAGATCAGTCACTGCGCGTGCATTTATGTTTGTCCGTCTAGCACCCTCTCGCTTCTCCATCGCTAATTTCCAGTGTCTGACGGACGGGGGTGCTCTGCGTTTCTCACCCTCTCGTCTCTTTCTAACTCATTTCCTTTCAACTGGCCCTGGGGCGAGAGAAAGAGAGAAAGACGCCATGCTTGTCTCTTAGTCTCTGTGACCAAAGTCTCACTTATTTTTTTTTTTGAGAAGCGAAAGAGAGTCGTTTTCTCTTTTTCTCTCCATCTCTCACTCTTTAGTAGCCTGGCCCGTCCCCTCCTCCTTCAACCAACAACGTCAAGAAGAAGGAAAAACAGAAGAGAGCCGTTTGAGTCCGTCTTCTCTAACTGACTCCTTCCTGTTTTGTTTCAAAAGAGAAAAAAAACTCATTCTCTTCTTCTTTTTTTTCATCGAATAAATAATCACTCTCTTTCGGGGACTCCTTTCTTGTTGTTTGTCTCTTCTTGGGCTCAAAATGTTGCGTTTTTCTTGGCGCATTCTTCTTTCCTCACATATGTGTTACAGTTATCGTCAGAAAGTTCTCTGCTAAGAGAAGACCTAAAACTTGAAAGCCAAAGTTTCTCAAACAGATTTCCTTTTGGTATCAAATTTCAATGGCTTAGTACACTTTATCTTTCAAAAGAGCCCTTTTGGTTTATAATCCTGTCTTGCTGGGATTTGGCTTCCTCCTCAGTAGTTCCTTCAAATATTTTGTGGTTGCCCTACTAATCCTATTTCTTCAATCAACTTTCCCTGATCAGATTGGATTAGAAAAGTAGCTCGCTTTTCTTTTTTGCGTTGCCGCTGATTCCGAGCAAAATATCAACTTCTTAGTTTACATAAGAAACTCGGAACGATAACTCCATTGCCTCGTCCAAAATCTAAACAATCGAAGTTTCATCCAAAAAAGAAAACTTTCATATTCTCATCTACGTCATTGAGTGGAAGAACAAGTCGAAAACACAACAAAACAACCAAAAAACTTTTAAAAAGACCATCAGATGGATTTTATTATCGGTTTTATTGCTCGTTCTCTCTCATCTTCAACTATCTTCTTTCTTACCCTTTTTCCCAAATGTTCCATTTTTCTTCATCTCTTCTTTTTTTTTCGTCATTGACGCATGTTTCCCTGAGTGTACTTTAGTTCCGGGATAATGGCATTTGAGAAAGAATGGGGGAATTTCGGCGCTTTCTGCAGAATCAATGGGAAATAATTGAATTGGGAGGAGTGAGTGTGCAAATGTGCTCTTCTGGAAATGCCAGGATTTTGCACCACTTGTGGCAGAATAATATTCTTATGTGTTTTAGCTTGCCAGATAGAAATTGTCTGGTTTTCTCCCAATTTCATTTTCCTATTTAATCCTCGAAACTTTTTTTTTTGAGATTTACGCTTCAAAGTCCACTGCAATTTTTGAGATATTGACCTCTGGAAATGAAACCCCGCCCACTTTGTCAAAGTTTTACGTACTCACTCCGCCCACTTCTCTGAAAACCTATTTCCCATCAAACTCTGCCACTTGTTCATTCTGTCACTTACTCTAACTTTCTTCAATCTCAAAATTTAAAATTTTCAGTCACAATAACTTCGACACTGAGTCGCGGTGAGCCGTCGTCATCGAACAAGGGAGTAGTAGACCTGGCCTGTTGCAACTCAATAATTAACCACTACTCAACACCATCTACCAATATTACCTCCAACACGACACAGAAGAGCCAACCATCAGGCGGGACTAAAACTGACACAACGACGGGCTCACCAATCAATATTCTGGGGAAATCGGCCAACGCAGGCGGGGGCGGAGACGTGCTCGACGAGGAGGATCAGAAGAAGCAGCAGCAGCAGAAAAAGTGCATGCTTTCCGGGTGGAAGTCGAGAGAATCGGAGAGAAACAAGGTTCGACTCAGGGATAACGACGGATTTCGAATTCGCGCTGCTGCACTCTGTATCAAAGGTGAGTGTCTGGAAACTGTTCTCTAATGTCATCTGATCGGCTTCGACTTTCAAAAATTCCTATCTCTTTCTCTCTGCCCGATGTTCGTCTCATTGAACGCTCACAGTTCGTCACACAACACAAGAGAGAAACCCCGCAGGTTTGGACAAATCCACTCATCGCGTTTTTTCCTCCACCTGCAATCAGCGCCCGCGCATCTTTGAGGTTGCAGGTTGAAAAAAAACATAGAGGGAAAGAAAACAAATATGATAGAGAAGAGAGTGTCTACGTGTGGTTTATGGCTAAACTACGTCGAGAGTCTAAAAGATTAAAGGTCACTCATTCTCAGACTAGTAGAAAACTTTAAATATTGTGTCTTGGGAAAGTGAGGAACTGGGAACATGATAATGCATACGTTTTTCATACACTTATCAAAATATATTCGAACGTTTCAACTGGATTCAGATACCTTAACTTCCAGGACCATGATCCTTCAAAGTTCAGAATCTCGCCGGACCAGGGTTCTAGATCCCATCGTTTCTCAGAGATCATGTCCAAGAAATGACGTTGAAAGTTCGTCGACTACTTCTGACTGATCAGAACAAGATCATCTCGTGTGGAGCGTATACTCATTTTCTGTTCCCACCCATCTTCGTCTCTATTTTTGTATCTTTCTTCACCCAATTCGTCTTCTTTTTCCACCCCTCTACAACAAACAGATAGAAAGAACATTGATAAGCGCATGGACGTCCATGACAAAAATGCGTGTGTCGAGGACGGCAGAGAAGAGAGATTTAGAGGAGGGGATGAAAGTTCAGAAGATCCAGGGATCTACATAATCAAAAGTATTTGTTGTTTTAGGAACTGGAAACGAAACTCTTGTTCTTCTGGTGAGTGGAGGAAAAGACGGTGGAAAGTGGGTCGTTCCCGGTGGTGGAATCGAGAAAGACGAGTGTGCTGAAGAAGCTGCGCATCGGGAGCTCATGGAGGAGGCTGGTGTTAGAGCGACGACTCTGAAAGCTATCGGAATGTTCCAGGTTTGAAAATCAATAAACATTTGACATTTTATTAACTCGAATAATTTTCCAGGACGACGTGCGGAAGCATCGAACCGAAGTGTTCCTGATGGAGGTGTCGGAAGAGCTCGAGACTTGGGAGGAGAACGAGTACGGTCGTCAGAGGATATGGATGAACCTGCTGGAAGGAAAAGAGAAAGTCAAGCAGTCACATCGTCCGATGCTCGACGCGCTCATGCGGTAGTCTCAACGGATCATTGAGATTTAAAATAATACTTGACGACGGTTCATTTCATTTTATGGCTACGGGATATTTTTCTTCTAAAATTTCATCGGTTGTTCCTCTTCATCTTCTCCCTTCCCATCTTATTTTGACGATGTGCAGCTTGCTTCACAACATTGTAAATTTCTTCCGTCGCATCATCTCCACGGAATATTGAACTGCAAATTACTAGTCCCACTCATTTGCAGTCCGAATTTCGATTTGGGCAGAGTGTGCTCCTCGATTTCCTTTCAACCATTTGTATCGACTTCTCCCCCGATGAAAAATTTTGGGAAGAAAAACCACCATTTCTTTGTAATTCATTTCATATCAATTCCCTTTTCATGTTTTGTTTATTGCTTTACTCCCTCCTTCTCTTCTCTTGTTCGCCCCCACAAACCCTCCGAAACACACATTTCCTCACCACTCGTCCTTTCCACCACTAGAAGATCCTGGAAAGTTCGCGATGATTAAAAATCGTAATTCAAAAGTCAATAAAAACGAATTTTCCACTGGAAACCTCGACTATTTTTCTCTCCCCGGTATACGCTTCTTTCAAATCGATTCTCTTATCGAATTTCGATTGATTGATAAATCATAAGCGTCACGTTTTTGGTTGGCTTATCATTAGGTCTATTCGAGTTGCCTATCGATATTTTCTCAATACTTTTTTCGGCGCATTGAGTCCCACGTGGTTCTTTTTTAGGTTTCAGAATGTTTCAGATATCTCAACCTTACAAAAATTGATTAGTTTTCCTTCATTCCTCTCGACTTTCAGATGACGTTCCAATTAAGCGAGAAAACCTACAAAGTCCCCGTCGACCTCTTCATCGAGAACCGTCAACGTCTTCTCGAATCAATCAAGCCAAAAGTTCCGGCGAACTCAGCGATTCTTCTTCAAGGAGGCGTCGAGAAGAATCGTTACAACACGGACGCCGCGGATCTTCCGTTCCGTCAAGAATCCTATTTCTTCTGGACCTTCGGAGTGAACGAGAGCGAATTCTACGGAATTATCGATGTGACAACTGGAAAGACTACCCTTCTGGCTCCACGCCTGGACCCCAGCTACGCAATTTGGGATGGGAAAATCAACGATGAGAAGTATTTCAAGGATAAATACGCGGTGGACGAGGTGTTGTTCAACGATACGGAACAGACGGTTGCGCAGAAGTTGAAGACGTTGGCAGTGAAGCAGGTTTATCTGTTGGTGAGTTCAACAGTTGTCAAACATTCCAACTTCCTCGTTTTCAGCGCGCAGACAACACTGACTCCGGAAATGTGCTCGTTGAGCCAAAGTTCGCAGGGAGCCAGGATTTCCAGGTGAACACCGAGCTTCTCTACTTGGAAATGGCCGAGTTGAGAGTGATCAAATCTGAAAAGGAAATCAATGTGATGAGATACGCCAGCAAGATCGCTTCGGAAGCCCATCGTGCCGCCATGAAGCACATGAAACCAGGATTGTATGAGTATCAGTTGGAGGTAAGAATCTGAGAATCCTGGCATCTATAACAATTTCTTTTCAGAGTCTCTTCCGCCATACATCCTATTACCATGGAGGATGTCGTCATCTGGCGTACACCTGCATCGCCGCTTCGGGATGCAACGGATCTGTTCTTCATTATGGTCATGCCAACGCACCGAACGACAAATTCATCAAGGACGGTGACATGTGTCTGTTTGACATGGGACCAGAATACAACTGCTATGCCTCTGATATCACCACTTCTTTCCCATCGAATGGAAAGTTCACAGAGAAGCAGAGAGTCGTTTACAACGCTGTGCTCGATGCCAATTTGGCCGTTTTGAAGGCAGCGAAGCCAGGTGTCAGATGGACAGATATGCACATTCTGTCTGAAAAAGTGATTCTGGAGCATCTGAAGAAGGCGGGACTAGTTGTAGGAGACATTGATAAGGCGTTGGAGGCAAGACTCGGTGCCGTCTTCATGCCCCATGGACTAGGTCATCTGATTGGGTTGGATGTTCATGATTGTGGAGGATACATGGGCGATGCGACGCCCAGATCAACTCTTCCTGGACTGAAAAGCTTGAGAACGACGAGAACCTTGAAGGAGAGAATGGCCATCACCATCGAGCCTGGATGCTACTTCATTGACTTCCTTCTCGATGAAGCTCTTGCTGATCCAGTTCGAAGTGCCTTCTTGGTTAAGGCTGAGGTTGATAAATACCGTGGATCTGGCGGTGTCCGTATTGAGGATGACGTTATCATTCGCGCCGCAGGAAACGAGAACTTGAGCGATTTACCGCGCACTGTTGAGGAAATCGAGAATTTCATGGCCAGTGGAGAATGGACCGAGAAGGATGTGGAGGCTCGTGTGTCCGAATTTTTGTCAAAGTAGAAGTTCTGTGATTTTTCCCTTCTATTGCATTCCCATGTATCATGTGAAATCAGTGCTCATGAAAGAGTGGGGGTTTATTCGAGATAAATAAGTTATTTGAAACGTCATTGTCTTTACTTTTAATTATAATACGGTTCGAAATGTTTTTTTGTAAAAAAGATGGTTGAAAATAAAAACGTATGGGACAGCAGTACAGCTTATGACTGAGCGTACCCATGCTTGAACGAAACGGGTTAAGAGCAAGCCGAGTATCTCAGTAGGTGGGTTTCGGGAGGGTGGGGGAGGAAAGAGAGAACGAGAAGAAGAGAGCAGTCTCTTCGGATTAGAGAATATGATGAAGGGTGTGGTATGAAGGTGGGTAGTAACAAACGGCAAATTAGCATGATCCTCCAAGCTGCTCTTGGTACACCTCGATGACATCATCGTCCTCCATCTCCAACGTCTTTGGGGTATCCTCGTCGTTGATTCGGCGTCCGTCGAACAGGAAGCTGAAATTTCACAGTAAGTAATTGTTAAAAGTATTTTACGCTTACCGCAGACTATTGACCGAGACTCCAGTGCGATCGGCGTACGACTTCTTCAGCTTGGCCATCGATGTTCCGAACTTGACTCGGAAGTGAACTTCGTTGCTGTCCTGGAAAATGAATATCCATTATTGTGTACCGGTTAGAATACACGATACCTGTCCCACCACTTTGATCTTGATGTATTCGGCGTTGTCTCCGGCAGCGGCTGGTGCAGCTTCGTCGGCCATTATTGCTTGCGGATCTGACATGACGTTGAATTTGGAATAGGAAGCGAGGAGCGAGGAAGACTACGAGACGAATAGGAAGATTATGCGCGTGGCGAGCAAGAAGTGTTACCAAGGGAGACACGAGGGATGGGTCGCAAAGAGCAGAAAGATAATCCACCTTCGCGAAGAAAAGAAATAGAATGAGAAAATTTAAATGCCCGATCCGAAAAGTGATGAGCTGCACTTCTCCCTTCCTAATAGGCTGAACTCAGGCAACCGGCTTAAAAGCACATGATATACTTCAAGGTTAGAGAACGAGAGATTCTAAACGCAAATCGATATCTGAACACGCTGGCATTCTGGGCACGAGAAAACGAGGGAGTAGGCGTAGAATGGCGACGAGAGCGCAGCTGGTATGAAAATCGATATAAAAAAACAGAAGCACGTGAAAGAAGTCGTCGTGCTAACAGCCGAATGGATAAAACGAGGCTTCTAATAGCAAATGAAGAATAACGACATTTAGAACAAAAAAACGCAACTGCTTTCTAGAAATAAAAGGAGCGAAGAAAAACTTGACGAAAGATTTCGAGAGATGTCTACTACTTGGCCTAAAAGGACTTCCACTTCGAAAGATCATAAGTTTTCGAACAGACATTTTACTAAACGGCGAAATTATGGGGCAATAACTAAACGGAGAAGAAAATACATTTGACATCAGGAGGAATGATACGCGTAACAAAAGTGATGGAAATCAAGAGGGACCCGGAACAAGGTGCGCATTCGAAAACATTTCCCGCGTTTGCGAATTCTGTGCACCGCAGAGTGAACCTGACAATACCCAGAAGTTTACGCGCAAATGGTACGGTAGGCAAAGCGAAAACTTGTCATTTTCTTGCTCAAAACATGAAGTTTCACGCGGAAGTGAAGGCGACAGACAAAGAATCAACACATTAATGACTGAAATAGGAGGAGCGTCAAAAAACGAACGCCTTCGCGCGGATTTCGATAATTTTCGAAAAATTTTAGGCCAAACTTGGAAAATCGATAATTTTAATGCGCCGCCCATGGTCTTACACCGACATATGCGACATGCGCGCGTAATTCAAATTGCTGAAAAATCGATAATTACATGTGCATATTACGAAATACTTGAAACATGTGCGGAATAGATTGTAGAGTAGGAAGCAAGACAAGAGTCGAAGGTTTATTAAGGAAGATATTGCGAGGGTTGTACTATAGTTTAAAAAGGCTTTATAACTTTAAGAAGCTGTATCTCACCACGATTACCGTAGTATCGCTGCCAACTACGGTAAGCGTGTCGAGATATTGTTTTAAGAAATATAATAGGAGAACGGATTAAGAACAACATGATCCGGCTGCTTCACTCTCCTTGACAGTCATCAAGGGGCCAACCAAGAAATACCCAGCCGCATGTCCTAAAAATCTGGAACCATTTCAGAAAAAATTCGGGATAATACCTCCAAGAAGTGACAGTAGGAATGGGTAGTTATAGGTCATCGCTATAAGCATCAATGAGTACTCCACAAAATTTTGGATGAAAAACAGAGAGGAAGATACGAAATGCTTCCAATCCGAGATTGATTCCATGGTGAATCTGAAAAGGATTTTAGAGGTGGCAGGGAGTATATAACTTACGGAGCAATAGACTTCTTGGTTTCCAGAATAGTGGTTCCTGGAATATCCCAGATACCTTCGTCTGTTGAGCAACAACATTCGATAACCGGATTGTTAGGCTTTCGAGTCATATACTGTCTTCCAAACTTCAGCAGCTCTAGACAAAAAGCAATGATGAAAATTGAGATACACGAGAAGACATAGCCAGGTGTGTCGATCGGTTTCCATTGTCGAAAAAGAATGGGCTCTTCGATTCGAAAGTGGAAATACATCTCCATCATCATCTTCATTTTTGAAAAAGTCTGAATAGTTCTTAAAAATACTAAAAGTACACAAAAAATAGCCAGATATATGACCGCGTTCATCGGTTTTTAGTTTCAATATCGAGTTAGTTTAGTCAACTTTCATGCACATTATCAACATCAAAAATCAAGATTTTTTCAATTTCATTCCATTCGAGACCCGAAAACCAGATACCCAATCCCAAGTCCCACAACCACTGCTAGCCCCAGCCAAACGGAGAACGTCATGAATAAGAGCATTAGAATATAGCTGAAGCATAGTTGAACCATAAAGAGGACGCATTGAGCCATGTGGATGGGCGAGAATAGGCGGGAGAAGTAGCTGAAATTTGAACATGTTCCTTTAAAGTACGGTACATTCTTTTTTTCCGTTTCGAGAGGTGGCCGAGCTGTCGGATTGTAGGCCACGACTGAAAACCTTAAGTTTCAAAAAAAAACCAACCTTCGCGTCACCACCTCATCTCTCTTTTTTTGCCATTTTTCAATTTTCCATCTGCCGAATTTCATGGCTTCCAGCAGGATTCCAGCCACCACCACGATTGCACATACCCAAGCCATGGCTGAAATTTGATTAGATAAAAAAATGTTAGGCCATTTGAGAATCTGACTTCCAGCATCGGTGACATTCCAAGTCTTAAAAAGTACAGTGTCCTGTGGCTGTGTGTGAAACCACATGTGCATGAATGGGGGTCCGGACATTTTCATGATGAATCTGAAAATTTATGATTATGTTTTTTTTTGGGTCAAAATAAATTCTGATGTTAACCAGAAGGTTTTAACCTAAAAATAGCAAGGTATGTTTTTCTTTCGGTATGCACAAAATATAAAGTCAATAAAATCTACATGTACAAATTGAATGGTTTATCAGTGTATTGGGTGAGAAGGAGAGATAAGACAAGGCAATGAGAAAGAGAAGAGGTTTTGAGAAAACGGTTTCAATGAATCCTTGAACCAAAGAAAAAGTGTCCGATCGACAGTCCCAGGCAAACGGAGAGGCAGATGTAGATCTGAAAGAAAATGCGCTCTATTGAAATCATTTGTTCTATAGAGCAAACTTACATTGAAGGTCATGAAAACGTTCATTAGCAGGAAAGCTAATAATGTTTGTCCAAAATGATAGAAAGTTTGGATAATATGATTTGTCCAAAATCTGAAAGAAAAGGTTAACTTCAATGCTCCCAGCAAACACGCTCTATAGAAAATTGTCAATAGAGCGCATTTGCACACGAGGCAACGCTAACTGTGTATTCCTGTACTTGCTATCAGAAGGCACTACTATTCCACCGTACTTGGTTCGTCGATCCGATGCTTCTTCTGTGGGGGCAAACCTTTCCGAGGTAGCCCACCCGGAAAATTTCAGAAATTCCAGAAGAAAACCAGCGAATCCCACAACGAAGCAACTCCAAACCATCGCTATAATAGGTTGATGTTTCTGTAGACCATTTTTCGTACACAGTGCTGGCTACAATTCTATCCCTTTCGGTAATTTTTTGCAAAATAAAACTACTGTGATGTTTGAAATTTAAATTTGATCTACCAGTGTAAAATAAAGCCCGCGCAAAAAAATTGACCCACTTGCCGAATCTTGAACCTTCCATCCCTCGAATAATATCACATCGTTCAATTCCACATGATACCATTGCCACATTTTTGGATGCTTCATGGAGCTCGGTGGCATTGTAGATGTATTCATATTCGTTTTGAGATTGTGAAGTAAGTAAGCCAATTTTTGTTGAGTGAGTGGTAACCTAAGATTGAAATGGTACGAAATTGATACACAAATTTCTGGCTAGTACAAAAATAAATAGCAAGTTGGTGACTGTGCACACTTTCACTGATAAGACCAACAAAGTGTCACCTTGGCTATCAATACCCGACTCGTTGCATCATGGACATTCGGACGTTGAGCCCAGGGGAATCGAAATTTGCGGAGTTCCAGAATATCTGAATTTCTGTAATCCAAATCCATTCCAATAATTTTCTTTTGAAACTCGGAAATCTGTTTCAAAAATTTGTTCTCGGCATATTCCAACCAACTAAAATTAGATTTCAAAACGCTTTCAAGTTTTGGAAATTCCGGACTTCCGAATTCCGTTCCTCCACTCTTGATTTGGACCTTCGAAATCAAAAAGTGAATTTTCACTCCGGTTTGAACATTTATTGAAAATAAATATCTGCGAGTAGAGATAGTAGAAACCAAGCAAACAATAATAAATTATCAAGTTATCAACCCAAAAATTTCTCCTCGCAATACCGACTGCTGAAGTTGAACAACCACATGCGCATATGACCGACATTTTCGCTGAAGAAAAATCCGAACCTTTTTTCCATGACCAGTTTCTCCACGAAATTCACAAATTGCTTTTTCTGATCCAAACTGGGGTTGTGAACCTGAAAAAAAAGTCAACTTCAAAATTTTTATTCATTGCTTTTTGGATCACCTCTAAACTCATCTGACAAAAAAGAAAGCCCATTTGATCCAGTCTGCCGTCTTTATAAAAAATATCCAGCAATCCATATTCTGCGTATTCTGCATCCATCCATAGGTTATCAATTATCTGAATACTGTTATAGATTATCTAGCAGATTCGGTATGAATTGAATTGAATTTGGGTAGTCGCAAGAGAGCAAACTCCACGGAAGTTGAAAACCGCAACTCAAACTTTCAAAACTCACTTTTTCCCCTAGTACTTCACTCAAAAAGTAGTAAAGATCCACATGGACAACATCCACATCTTGATAGACATCTGAAAATCGTTCACCTACAAAAAAGTCCGTCACTTGCAAAAAAAAAACCGTTTCGAAGAACACTGGCTTTTGAGAACCCAGCTTTGGCTCCAACTGCGAATGGGAAAAATTTTCCGATTTTCGAATACATTTGAGCATTCCCTTCAACTATCGGATCAGCACCGTAGAAGGTGACCACTTGATTTGATTCTCTCATTTTCTGGAATCCAAGGCTCAACTTAAAGAATAGTTTACTTGTGGTCACCTTTTGAAACGCCTCCTCCGCAGAGATATCCAGTCCGATTCCGAGAGTGACGAACACACTTTTTGAAGATTTCTAAAAAAAAACTTAGGTCCTCAAACCATTCATTTTGAAATCGATTCAATCTACTAATAATGAAAAAAAAGCGAAAATTTTAGCAGTTATCCCTAGTCTCATTTCCTTGAAACTCACTCGAACTGGCAAAATGGCGTACTTCGTTTCATCTCTATTTTTGAACCAAACCACCTTCATGTTTTTTAAAATCTTGGCAACTTTGTCACACTCTTGAGACCGTCCTTTGAAATTTTTCCAGAAGACGTTCGCATCTTCTCCGGTGCTTATGAACTTTTGCTGAGCACACTCGTGCCACGTGGAGAAGTATAGTGGGATGGTGTGGTTGATAATAGGTTGCTGGGTGAGCAGGATGCCTGTACTGGTTATCTGAATTGAACGATGTGTGCTCTGGCTTTAGATTTTGGTTCCGCTTCTACATAGTAACTTGACATTTTAACTTTCACAAGTTCTTTCCCGCTTAAAGATCGAGTGTACTGTTGAAAAACTAAATTTTTGACAAGTTTTTTAAAATGAAAAGAGCAACTGAAAACTTCATTTTACGGAATTTTTTTTGTAATCAAGACTTACTGTTTCCGAGCGATGTAATAGGAAGATGACAAGAACAACTGAGAGAAATAGTAGAAAGTATTTAAACATCACAATGTTCATGGTCTCTGAGCACGCAGATATATTGTACACTTAGGTTCTAGACCCAAGATTGTAAACGTAGAGTCATAAATCGTTCGAAGCTTAGAGAAGAAGCTTCTGGAAAAACGATGAATAGAAAAAGGAATAATAGGAAAAAGGACGAGGTGTGTGTGTAGAAATGGTGAATCCATCCTCTTCCTGGCAAATAAAAGATGGGAGAGTCATAGAGTGGGCGGAGTCAAATAGGACGACATGAATTGAAAAGGTAGAGGGCATGAAAAAAATATAATGGTTTTGAAAAGTGAGTCCATGTACAATATTTTACGAGTTTGTTTTCTTTGCAGTCTGACACCTCATTCAATATCAATCCAGGCTTTGAAAGAAGACGATTTCTATTTAGTTAGATAATGAAAACGAAAGGAGGAGACTGTCATAATGAGGTAATAATTATTCACTTAAGTGAGCTACTAGTAGGAAGTAGCTTTGAGTAGATAATTTGGTATTGGGCAGTGACGAACAGGAAAACAACTGATCAAAAAGAACACACCTCGCATTCAAATATAGAAATTTATGAGCAATTGCGCATGGAAATTAACATAACCACAAACAAACATTGCGAATTGTCAGTTCAAGAGCCTTTTTTGCTGACCATATCTCGCTTCAAAATCATTTTCAAGTTTTTGATCGAATCTTATTGCCGAGACCACCAGAAGTCCTAAAAATGTGACCTCACAGTTTGACACTGATTTTCAAGTTACTGAAGACTACTTGATGATAGACCTTTATAAAATGGACCTAATTTCGCTTCAAAATGAGTTTCAGAAGGTTACACACAGTTTTTTGGAATCCTCTCGTCAAGACAAACAAGATGACATCTGAAAATAAACACAAAAAATTTCAGCCAATTCTGAAAAAACGACTTCGACTAGAAAAACCAAGTTTTCTGAACTCCTCTCATTGAGACAAACATGATGACATCTGACTGTACTGTAGACTGTACTTTTTTCGATTTTCGACTAGAAATTTTCGCTTCGTTTTTTGACTGATTCTAATAAAGATGCTTACGAAAGTTCAACTGCACTTGGTTTCACACTCTGAAAACGATTCTCAGCCGAGTTATGAGCATTTATACATACCTCAGTTACTCTGAAAAATGATTTTTTTTTTCGATCGATTTGGCCGTTCTTTGGTTTTCTATAGTAACTTTCGATTTGGAGCAAAACTGACCGAGTTATGAGCTCCAATAAAAACAGTGGCTCTGAAACTCGTCTACATGGCTGAAAATCGAACTTAAGAAAGGTTTAGGAATTTCCTAAGGTGCATCTTGACGAGAGGAATCCAAAAATTAGCTCAGATTTCATTCACGTTCATTATGAAGCGAGATATGATTAAAGAAGTCCCTCCCATCAGTCGACTTTCAGATGACGTGAGCACATGAAAAACGGAGACTTTTTCCGAGTTTAAGACTATCATTGAGCTTGTCTGACCTTGTTCTATCCGGGTACATTTATCTCTTGCTCAAAAACTCAGTTTGAAAAAAATCGGTTTCTTCCATTCTCTCCACACAAAACATTTACCATGGACAAATTTCATCCGTCGAACAGGAGAATTTGGAAATTTCAAAGATTTTTGTCTGCAAAGACATCTACTAGACTCAGTTTTTTGCGTAGATTCCAAAAGGTGTATCTTGATGAGAGGATTCCAAAATTGTTCTGAGTTTTTGATTTGGAGGAAAACTGACCGAGTTATATGCTCCAATAGAAACAGTGGTTCTCTTCAGGAAATGAAGCATGATATGCTTCAAAATCAGTTTCAGAAGGTGAGACCTAGTTTTTTGGAATCCTCCCGTCAAGACGAACAAGATGACATCTGAAAATAAGCACAAAATTTTTCATCCAATTCTGAAAAAACGCCCATGTACTTTTTTCGATATTCGACTAGAAATTTTTGTCTCGTTTTTTGACTGATTCTGATGAAGATGATGGTTAACAGTCAACTGAATTTGGTCTCACACTCTGAAACCGATTTTCAGCCGAGTTATGAGCATTTTCAGTTACCCTGAAACATGACCTCTAGAAAATGGACCATATTTCGCTTCAAAATCAGTTTCAGAAGGTGAGACCTAGTTTTTTGGAATCCTCTCGTCAAGACACACAAGATCACATCTGAAAATAAGCACAAAAATTCTCAGCCAATTCTGAAAAAACGACTTCGACTAGAAAAACCAAGTTTTCTGAACTCCTCTCATTGAGACAAACATGATGACATCTGAAAATGAGAACAACGAAAAATAACTCTTTTACTTTTCAATCTTTTATTGCAATTTTCATTAACTGATGTTACAGGTTTTCGATATCAATCAAATGAATAGGAAATGGATTTCACCAAAAAAGAATCGGGGCCGAACCTTTAGTAGATGGATAGAGCTGCTTGGGGGGCTGTTTTCGTCAGAGATCACATAAATAAAACAAGAATGGATAGGATTGGTGAGAGTATGAGAAGGTGGGGGTACACGATCAAAAGAAATACATATATATGAAATCTCTCGGAGAAAGATGGAAGAAAAAAAGTTGCCCGAACATTTTGTAGAGAGAGAGAGAGAGAGACGGTTGAATGAAGATAGAGATAATGGTTGTGAGAGACAGAAACGATGCACCTGTATGTTCAGAAAATTTCTGGTATTTTTGTATGTAATGTGTTGAGAATATCCCGGCCAGGTAGACATTTAACCCATTACAGATGAATTGTGTAGAAAGAAAGATGCATACAACATAAAACTTAAAACCGGAATTTTGGGTGAGAGATAAAGGTGGGGTCGGAAAAATTGGATCAACATGAGCAATTCTATGAAAATGGAGAGACACAAGAAGTTAAAACAAATCAACTATTTTGGCTTTTTGGAACTCGACTGCTGTTGCTGCTGCTGCTGATTAGCTGCGAGGAACAGAGCGAGCCCTTGCGGATCTGACATCAGCATCTGATTCAGAACTTGTGGATTCTGAAGAAGCGCCTCCAAGATCAACGGATTCATTTCGTCGGTCGAGTTGGCTGATGACGTGGCAGCAGCAGCTGCAGAAGACGTGGATGGTCTAGCAGCAGCTGCCGGAGTGGCAGTCGAGGCGGGAGTCGCAGATGTGGTGGCTTGGACTTTCTGAAATAACGAACTTTAATATGACCAATCATCTTTCGAGTTTCTCTTACCTGCTTCGTGGTTGGTGTACTTGGCACCGACGCAGCTTGCGCTGCTTGCATCATTGCAGCCATCGCAGCGGCTTGTGTCGCTTGATTCGAGTTGGACGATGCGGACGAGGTGGATGGCATTCCGTAGCTACTGTACATGAGTTGTTGCAGAGCGGCCGCTTGTTGGTACTGTTGAAGGATCAGCTGCATTTGGATCATCTCCATTTGTTGTTTGCTTATCGCTTCTTGCTGAGCTGATTGGGCGGCGGCGGTGGCTGAAAGTTTATTTTATAGATGTTTTCAGGATAAACTATTCCAAACGGTAGGTTGTCAGTTCAAAACGGTCAACAGCTGAGAACCATGTTTCACTAGAAATGATTAAACTTTCTACACCGTTTCGCCACTCTGTGTCATTTACCGTATTTCCCTCGATAAATCGTCACCCCCTTCTCATCTCTTTGACCAAACTTATCTCTGTTCATGGGACAAATGTCACAGAGCGGTCAACTAACAAAATGTTTATGATAAACAGCGAAACACTTTTTCAGTTGACCACTTTTTCATAACTGTCACAGGAACTGAGATACATTTGGTCAAAGTGATTCACGGCTCTTGATGTCATGTTTTTGAAAAAAAACCTATAACTTACCACTTCGCGACTTGGAACTTGTTGGCGTCTGCTGCTGCTGTTGCTGCTGCTGTTGTTGTTGTTGTTGTTGCTGCTGTAATTGCTGAGCAGCGGCCAGAGCCATCAATTGAGCAGCTTGACTGTTCGTCAACGCCTGCACTTGAGCATTCGCCTGTGCTGTTGCCTGAGCCGATGTAGTCGTCACGGGTGTCAATGGAGGAGCAGGTGTGGTTGGTACCGATGGTGCCACTGATGTCGATGGCTCTCCACCAATCCGATCACCGTGCTTTCCACCCAACGACAGATGAGCAGCCAGCGCGCATTGAGTGTGCACGTTGTAGTCTGGATTGGCGTCGAGGAACGCGGACAGTTCTGTAGAGGTTGGCCACTTGGCTGCCGCCAGCGGTTCTCCAGTTTTCCGATTGAACACCGAAATCTTGTCGTCGAATTGGAGGGTTTGACCAACTTTGATGTTGCACGTGGCAGAGGCAGATGGAGTTTGTGGTTCTTTCAGCGCGGGAGTGGCTGCTTTCGGCGTTGCGACGGGGGTGGGTCTGGAGCTGGCAGCCTTCACTGCAGCAGTTGCTGCAGACGTGGATGCTGCACCGGCACCAGTTCCGTTTCCGCACATCTCATTGAAGAGTGGCATGTCGATGGTCCAGTCTGGATTCGACATGGCGAACACAGTGATGTCTCGAATTACGGGGCGTTTCGATTCCGGTAGTTGCTCCTTGGTGGTCTTGTGCACCATGGGAATCTTGGACTCCTTCGGCATGGTATTCAACTTGGCGAGCTCATTCATTCCGACTCCAGCCACTTCCAGAATTCGAAGAATGAGCATCTCTTCTTGGCTCTTCGTGGCGGCACCCTGAGAGGGTTGTTGTTGTTGTTGTTGGAGTTGAAGTTGCTGAGCAAAGTGCTGCTGAATTTGTTGCTGCTGCTGTTGCTGAGCGGCGGCGGCGGCAGCCAATGCTGCAGCTTGAGCAGTCGCAGTAGCTTGCGCATTGTCTTGTTTTGGTGTAGCCGCAGGTGTCGGTTTCGCCTTCTTCGCAGCCGACGGAGTGGATGTTCCGGATTGACTGGCTCCTGACATTCCCTGTTGCATAACCATCGTAAGAAGTGCCTCCAACATCAACTGATTCTGTTGCTGCTCTTGAGCGGATCCGCTGTTAGCTGCAGTAGTAGCTTGCACCAATTGAGCGAGAGCAAGGACTGCTGCCTGTTGTTGAGCTTGTTGGCTATTACTGCTCGACGCTTTGGAAGTACTCGGTTGCTGAGCTTGCGCTTGTTGTTGTTGCTGCAAGGCACTGGCGATGAGCATCGTGAGCATCTGACTGACGGTTTGTTGCTGAGCAGCAGTCATATTCTGCGAGCCTCCACTTTGAGCCATCATCTGAGGCATCAACATCAGAGCGAGCATGCTAGCGTACTCCGCGATGCCGCCTCCACCTTGGCCCATGAGCATTTGCTGCATGGCACGCATCTTGGCCTCGTTGTCGTTGTTGGGACGCTTTCTGGAGGACTTGTTCTTTGAGGCCGACTGAGCGGACGCTTGTTGTTGTTGTTGCTGAAGTTGCTGCTGTTGCATGCGTTGGAGGAATTGCGCCTGTGCCGCTGCCACTGCTGCCATGTCCTTCTTCTCCTCGGTTTCAGTGTCGTTGACTGCTTCCACGTCACCAACACCGCACCATTTTCCTAACTCGATGGTGGACACGATTTCGATGACGCGACGGAGAAGTGTGGTTTCCGAGGGACGAACGATCTGAAAAATAGGACCAATTCTAAACATGATTATCATGATCTAATGTGCATTTGCCTAGTTGACAACTTTCTGATATTTGTACTGGGAACCGAGAAGAATTTGGTCAAAAGGACGGTTACAAGATTTGCAAAGTTTCAGTTTCAAAAAAACCTACCTTCGAGAATGCGGGCTTGTTCAAGACATTCGCAGCCAAGCCATCCAGTCCACATTGATCACAGATCTCAATGAGCTCCTTATCATGCTGACTACTCCATCCGCTCGGCATTCCAGTCGTCTCGCAGTTCGAGAGATCCGCCACTTCCAAGTTCTCGGCCAACGCTTGAACCTTTCGGATGACATTTATGCGGTTCATCACCTTGATCGCCTTTCTGTGCGGCATCGGATCGATCGACATGGCTCTCTTCAGATCCATTGGCTTCAGATCACTGTTTCCCTGGGCTCTTCTGAGCATCGCGAGAACACACATGTACTGCTCGTGACACTCCTCGTCGGTCTTCTTCTCCAAAAGTGGTGCGAATGAGCGGAACTTTTCCCAATCTTCTGTGGAGGGTGCGGACTTGCATGCGCGCACTCCATTCGATCTGAGCACTCTGATGAACTCTTGCTCCTCTCGCTTCGACCACTTGAGTTTATCATAGACTGGATCATACACACTTCTCTGCGAGGTCGATAGCAGTCGCCTGAATCTGACCCAGAACTCGGTGGCAATCGGCCATTGTGGAATGTTCTTCTCGTGGAAGCACAGCGTTTCATCGGCACGGATCGCGTCGAAGTTCTCAAGACCATGACGCCAGGTGCCGATCAAGAAGCACTTATCACAGTCAGTATCCCATCCATCCACGAACGTCTCCGACACCAATGGCATATCCTTCAGCTTGATATCGGTCCACTTCACATTGAAATCCTCCACGAGGGAACGCTCGTCGGCGATGATATGAGTCTCCAGATGTCTCAGCATATCGATCTTCTGCATCAACTTGTTGGCGTGTCGATGGACGTGTCGTTGAAAGGAAGAGTCGAGTGCGAAACTTGGAGGATTGAATTCCGGAAGCCCCGCCCATCCTTGGTTGTACATGGAACCGGTGTTATGCTTCAAGTTCTCCTGAATCTCCTTGGGTCTGATGAGACTGAACACAAACTGCCGGACTCTATCGTCTCCTCTGAACTCTCTCACACAGTGAAGAAGAAGTGTTCTGCACATGTGCTCGATGTCCTGCTCCTCGATCTCCAAGTCGCCATACTTCTTGATATCCGCCCACCGTCCCCATCCATAGTTGGCCAGCACCTTCTCCACTTTGAAGTACTCCTGTTTGCTGGTGGCCAACTCGTCTGGTCTGTAGGTCGAGGAATAGTCGGCGTCCTCATCTTCACCTCTCCTTCTCTTTCTCTTGTCGCCGTTTCCTCGTTTCCTCTTCCCAGACTCCTCACTACCATCCGAGTCGCCCTCTTCCATCTTGTTCTCCTCGAACCGCTTGGTTCTCTTTCTGGGTTCCTCGATGATCAGTTCTCTGCCATCTGGAGTGGCCGTTGCCTTCTCAACGTCGACTTGAGCCTTCTCAGCCCACTTGGTCCAGAACTCGGGATCATCGATATCGATATCGTCTCCCTTGTTATGAGTAGAGTTGAACGTGGCCTTGGCGAAAAGCGATCCCTTCTGTCCGGCTTCCAGCGTAATCGTCTGAGTGCGTCGTTGCAGAATCGTCTCGATATCTTCCTCGTTGAACTTGGCCGAGTCATTCTCTTCATCCATAATGGATCCGTAGGCTCCCTTCTTCAACAACTCCTCCACATCCTTCTTACTCAACGCGGTACCTTCGGCCTTGAGAGCGGTGGTCGACTGTAGAACTGCCTTATCCAGACCCAACTTCAACGAAGCCTTATCGAACATTTCTCTCTCGTAGGTATTCGAAGTGATGAGACGGTAGACCTTGACAAGTTTCTTCTGTCCGATACGATGACATCTGGCTTGAGCTTGCAAATCGTTCTGCGGGTTCCAGTCGGAATCGAAGATGATGACGGTGTCGGCGGCAGTCAAGTTGATACCGAGACCTCCGGCACGGGTGCACAGAAGGAATACGAATCGGTCCGAGTCTGGAAATGAATTGTTTTAGTTTTGGCATTAATTTTGAAAGCAACTCACTCTCTTTACTGAACCGATCGATGGCCGCCTGTCTCAAATCTCCTCTCACGTTTCCATCGATTCGTTCGAAGGGATAGCTCATGGTGATCAGAAACTCTTCCAGAAGATCCAACACTTTCACCATCTGAGAGAAAATCAGCACCTTGTGTCCGTCTTTTCTCAACTTCGGAAGCAACTTCTCGATAAGCACAACTTTTCCTGACGCCTGAACCAACGCCTTCTGCGCCAGTGTCTCATCGTCCCAATCCGGATGTGCCAGACGGAAATCGTTCATGATGGTCTCCTCGGCGCCGTTGATCAGGAACGGATGATTGCAACACTTTCGCAACTCCATCATGACATTCATCAGCGATGGAGCAGACGTTCCCTTGCACAAGTGACTGAAGTTTCTCTCCAGAATCGCACGGTAGAACTTCTTCTGCATATCCGACAACTGAACTTCGATGATGGTCTCCTCCTTGGGACCCAGAGACTTCTCCACGTCCTCTTTCAGCCTTCTCAGCATCATTGGCTTCAGAATCTCTTGCAATTTCTGAACCTGGTCATCAGTTTGACAGGATCCGAATTGTTCCAGGAACGTTGCAGAGTTATCGAACTGTTGAGGATGAAGGAAGTTGAGAAGGGAGAAAAGTTCCTCGATGTTGTTCTGGAGTGGGGTACCAGTGAGAAGGACTCGATGCTCCATTCGGAACGCCAACAGTCCGTTCACCAAGAGTTTGCAGTTTCGGTTTTTCAAACGATGAGCCTCATCGATCACGCAGACTCTCCATGGGATCTTCTTCAAAAACTCGACATCCGATACTACAGTTTCAAACGTCGTAATCAAGGCATCAATCTTCACAAAGTTCTTCCTCCAGTTCTTTGCTCCACAATGTCTCTTGTCATAGAAGACTTCGTAAGCCTGAAGAACTTCTCGAGCATGTGCACTTCCATGGTAGACGATGGCGTTCATATCGGTCCACGTTTCGAATTCTCTGACCCAATTTTGGATGGTGGAAAGTGGAACAACGACGAGGAACGGTCCGTGGATTCCGTATTCGTAGACTCGGGAGAGGAAGGTGATCGTTTGGACTGTCTTTCCGAGACCCATTTCGTCGGCGAGGATGCAGTTTTGCCTGGAAAATATAAATTTCGAATTTAGAGAGTCATATCCGATAGTCAACCTCGATCTATTAAAGGGGGAGTAAACTAATTTTTTTTGACCGAGTTTTTTATATGGTTGGATGCGGAATTCACATTCGGTTCTAAAACTCTCTTGGACATGGGTCCGAAAATTTCTCGTTCTCCAGATATTCGCGAAAAACAGGTAAAAAAAATGGCCTGTGGGTGATCAAATGTGAAGAGAATTAAAGGAAAAAAAAATCTCAGGGTGATCAACGTGAAAATGAATAGAAAGTGTCTTCAGTGCGAATCGACTTACTTTGGGCAGTTGCAAAACGTTTCCCTACCACCCGATTTTTCTAAAAATTTGTGGATGTATCAAGCAACTCTAGAGCTCCATTTTTGTAGTTGACAACTTTTTACGAAAGTCGCTCTCAAGTCAGTTATGGTACGTTAAAGAACAGTGATCTAAAAACATGCGGTGCATTTGCTCTGTGCACAATAACTGACTTGAGAGCGACTTTCGTAAAAAGTTGTCAACCACAAAAATGGAGCTCTAGAGTTGCTTGATACATCCACAAATTTTTAGAAAAATCGGGTGGTAGGGAAACGTTTTGCAACTGCCCAAAGTAAGTCGATTCGCACTGAAGACACTTTCTATTCATTTTCACGTTGATCACCCTGAGATTTTCTTCCATTAAATTTCTTCACATTTGATCACCCACAGGCCATTTTTTTTACCTGTTTTTCGCGAATATCTGGAGAACGAGAAATTTTCGGACCCATGTCCAAGAGAGTTTTAGAACCGAATGTGAATTCCGCATCCAACCATATAAAAAACTCGGTCAAAAAAAAATTAGTTTACTCCCCCTTTAAAACTAGAGCTAGTTTTTCAAACTTTCAAGTATCCAAACTTAGAAAAAGACAGTCAAATAACTCACGCATTGAAGTAGCAATACGCCAACCAATCGACTCCCTCGAACTGATACTCTCTCAACGAGTTGCCATTCTTCCATCGCTTCCCCGTGCTCAACTTCTTCCACTCATCCGGCTCGGGTCGTTGCTTATCCTTGATCTTCACCGGATCGATCACTTGTCGTTGCCTCCACAACTCCACCTTATCCTCCGGGATGTTCTCGATGGGCTCCCACGTCACCTCTTCATATCCCAACGACTTCCATTTGATCAGCACAAACTCCTGTCCATCGTCTTCCACAATGTGGTCGACGACTCGATCCACGATCACGAAATCCGAGTTGAAGTCCTCGTCGTCCTCAATGTACGACAACGCCTTCTTCGCCTTGAACCTCTTGATCTTGGCCTCGACTCGCTTGTCGATTTCGAGAAGCTCTGGGAACGACTTCCACTCGCAATGACAATAGGCACGCCCCTTCCATTTGATTAGAAATTGCTCTTGTTCCACTTCTTCCATCGGCACCTCTGCTTCTTCTGGATGGTTTCCGTTGGTGGTGGGCTTCTCTTCTGCTGCTTCGTCAGGCTTGTCGCTTCCAGAAGCTTCTTCCTCGACTTTCTCGGGCTCCTCCTTTTCAATTGGCACCATAACCTTCTGAATCCTCACGTTTAGAATCTTCTCAACAACCATTGCGTTTGGATCGGGTGCCGGTGCGTCCACTTTCATCAGAAACTCATCATCCTCGTCGTCAGACTTGGCAGCTGTCTCGCCGTTGTCGACGGCGATCTCAGCCTTCTTCCGAGATCCACCACCTCCACCCTTCTTCCTTCCACCGCCTCCACCACCTCTCCCACGTTGTGGATAGAAATCATCGTCGTCAGAATCATCCATAGACTTCTTCTTCCGAGACTTGGCGGCGAGAACCGCTGGCCTTTTATAGGATTTCTTCTTGGGAGCTGGTGTGACACCCATGAGCGGAGTCGCTGGTGTGG
This sequence comes from Caenorhabditis sp. 40 LS-2015, assembly GCA_900536305.3. Taxonomy (NCBI): domain Eukaryota; kingdom Metazoa; phylum Nematoda; class Chromadorea; order Rhabditida; family Rhabditidae; genus Caenorhabditis; species Caenorhabditis tribulationis. The sequence goes on along the minus strand of LR545816.1, from coordinate 165,365 downwards.
ATGGTTCTGTGAATCCGTCATTGGTCTCACTGGGCGCCTCACTCATATCCTTGGTCATTGTTGACATGTTGTCATCGTCCTCCTCCACATCCTTTGAATCTTTCGATGAGGATTTCGTTGAAGATCCTTCACCATCTTCCTCCTCCTCTGGCTCCTCACCAAAAGTCTCTTCTACTCCGGCAAAGTTGTCGATGTCCTCTTGGAGCACAGGTGTGGATTCTTCTTCAGCTGGTGGTAGAGTCGGCGAGCTTCTGCTGCTATCACTAGCAGAGCTGCTTGAGCTCGAACTCTCTTCTAAATCCCTAACCATTGATAGAGGCTTCTGAACAGCTTCTTCTTCCTCCAAAAGTTCGGGGTCTCCTGAAGGGGCCGGTTTCTGCTCCTCCTGATTCTCCGAATTCCCATTCAAGTATGGGGACTCATTACGAAAGGACTGCTCTTCCTCCTCCTCCTCCTCCTCGTTTTTTGGTTCTTTGAGGCTAGTCTGCTGCTCCTCCTCCTCTGGAAACTGTTCGGAAGGCGCCACATCACTTTCCTCTTGTCCGCTCCCATTGTTCACAACACTCGATTGCTCATCTTGGTATTGCTCAGATGGTGAGGGCTTAGATTCCTCAACAACGTTAGTGGGCTCTTCTTGGGATGGATAGAAGGGATTTTCCTCGGTCTTCGGTTCCTCAAGAGTCGGCTGGATCTGACTATTCTGCATTTCCGGATGAGTCAACGGTGGCTGTTGCGGAGCTTGTTGAGACATCATTGGTGCCGGATCAGAAACCAAAGGGGACTGCTGCTGCTGTTGTTGCTCATCAGGAATCACATTTTGATATCCTGTGGTGGCTGATGACGTGGCTGGATAATCCGGATATCCGGCATACATTTGTTGTTGCTGTTGTGGAATGCTACTTGGCTCTGGCTTGATGGACGATGGAGCCGTGTTCGGAGTGCTCATACCGTATCCAGATGGTTGTTGCTGACTACTCGGCGGATGTTGCTGGTGAGGATGAGGTTGTTGGGGTGGATGTTGCATGGGAACGGAAGCCGGTTGCTGGTGTTGTTGAGGTTGAGGTGGTGGTTGCTGCTGCTGCTGTGGATGGGCGTGTTGTGGAGGGTAGCCGGAGTTCATCTGAAAGAAAGGTCGTGAAGTGAGTTGAATCCATATTTTTCCACATTTCTTCTCCCTCGACAACTATTCTGTTCATCGAAGTTGACGAAGTATCAAAATATTTGAGGTGACGTTTTTGAGCGTTATAAGTTTGGATCTCAAAAGTCGGATTTTTACAATTACATACAGTAGTGCCCAAAAGTATATGAATTTTGGTGGTTTTCAGTGCAGAATGGCCAACTTTGAGCAGTTGAAAAAGTATGTTCCAATAACTCAATTTCTATAAAACCTGGTGAATGTATCAAGCAACTCTAGATCTTCATTTTTGTAGTTGAAAACTTTTTGCAAAAGTCCCAATCAGGTCAGTTATGTCGCGTTTTAGATTATTGGTTCGAAAAAATTGAAACTTTGCACCAACTTTTGATGTCGCGTGACTATACGCGACGTACTCACTTCACAGCAATTGCCAGAAAAAGTTGTGAACTACAAAAATGAAGATCTAAAGTTGCTAGATACATCCTTCAAGTTTTAGAAAAATCGAGTGATTGGAACACTCTTTTTAAACTGCTCAAAGTTAGCCGTTTCTCAATGAAAACCACCAAATTTCATATACTTTTGGCCAGCACTGTAGGCCATCAAAAATCCTCCAATGCTCGATAATTGTTTCACTTTTCATGAATATTTTGCGCTAAACCTACATTCGGATGCTGTTGAGCATGCTGCTGTTGGTACTGCGCATACATAGCCTGCTGTTGTTGATGATGAGGAGGTTGCTGAGCATACGGATTCGATGGCATCGTTGACGCTCCAGATGAAGACGTTCCGTTTTCCATGCCATTGTAGGTAGCCGAGTACATAGCCGAGGCCTTCTCCTCAATTTTCGGTTGAGTCGGTGCACCTGGAGGCATCTGTGGCTCGGACGGTGTCGGCTCGGGAGGCACTATCGATTCTTTGGATTCGGAGGAACTTGCTCCAGATCCGGCGTTAGCGAAGTCCTCGTGATAGACTGAAATCAGCGTCCTCGACTTCTCACCATTGATGTTCATGTGCAGCTGATTTCCTGTCTGGCTGACATGAACTGGAACTTGGCTGGAATTCGGATTCTGAGAAGTCGTCGGTGTTGATTGATGGGATGCTGCAGCAGCAGCTGCCGCCGCCTGCTGCTGCTGAGCCTGGTGTTGCTGCCATTGTTGCTGTTGTTGCTGATGATGCAACTGCTGGCTGTATCGATAGTGCTCGGCCTGGAGTTGCTGATGTTTCTGGTGCAGTTGTTGGGCTTCTGCTTCGGCCTGAGCGTTTCGTGGAAGTGTGTAGATGTGATTCATGCGAACTTTCACTTCGGCGATTTGTTTCTCGATGTTGGAGATGGCGACCTAGGAAAATATTGCAATGAGTTTCATTGATAACTAGATTTACATAAACATTTAAAAGTGTCTCAGGTTCGGTAATTTTCCGTGCAAATTTGTCAACTTTGGGGACTTAAAAAGATGGTTTCGAACAAGCCGAGTTGAACTTGACAACATTGTCCGTCGTTGATTCTAGCACGGCTCTCCGTGGACCAAATTTTCTCGAACTTTCACAGGGAATTAGAAATGTGGTACTAGTGATGTCCGTCCGTTTAGATTTTAGGTTAATCAAAAAATGAACTCATGTGGGCTCAAACCATCATTTTTCGTTGATGCAAAGTTTTTCGCGATCTAAAATTTCTGAGACCTTTCCATTGATAATATGCACTCTAACTTCCAAATAATCTCGAGTTCTAGTAACTCCTATTGAACTTTGGAAATCAACTTTTTCAGATTCTACCTAATCTGGACCTAACCAAAATTATATGTATTTCAAAAACATCACTCACCATGCACTCATTGTTGGCTCTTGCCCATTGATCTTGCTGAGTTCCCATCTGCATCGCTTGTGACGTGGCGACCGGTGGTGCGGCACCGTATCCCTGATATCCATCCCAATATCCGGGCGGCGCCTGTTGCTGGCTGTGTGGCGGGGGGTACTGTTGGTGCCTCATTTGGTGAGCGGCGGCCGCTTGTGGTGGAGGAGCATACGGACTCTGCTGGGATGGTGGTGGCGGATAGCCGGAAGGAGGAACCTGTCCTGGGTAACCGTATGGCGAGTATCCGGGAGGTGGTTGTCCCTGCGGTGTGGGCTGTGCCGCCCTTTGTGGCTGCTGCTGCTGTTGCTGCTGCTGATGATACATTTGAGGGTAACCTTGCGGAGTGGGCGTGGTCTGCTGTGGTTGCGTCGGAGGCGGTCCGTACGGATTCGATGGCTGTGCTCCGGACGCGGGTCCTGGCCGGTACCCTTGTTGCGAAGGTCCATTCGTTCCGGGATAGTGAGGTGGTGCTTGTGATGCGCCTCCGCCGTACATGCCCATTTGATTCTGAAAAAATTGGAAATTGCAACTAGGTTTTACTTCCAAAGTATGAGCGGGGGGAACGTGCTCTATCTCAGAATCTGGTGCAAAGTTTGTGGCGGCACTTTCGGGTCAAATTGATTTCTTGGTGGAAAAGTCTGACTTATGATCTACCAGTGGGAAGGAAAGTGCACCCTTTCTTTGTATGATTTTTTGCTAGAACGTCCGGTGGAGCGCAATTGTTGACACAAATCTTACCGGGTATGGATTCTGTCTCATCATTGGATTATTCGACATTGCTGCCATGGATGCCATAGGATCCATCTGTGCTGCTTGTGCAGCCGCCGCCGCTGCTGCTGCCTCTGCCTGAGCCTTCTTCGATTTGCCACGTGGTTTTTTGGCGGGCGGTGGAGCCGCCGAAGGCTGTGCTGCTTGCTGTGGAGGCATCTGATGCATGTGTTGTTGTTGCTGTTGTTGCTGCATCAACATCATCTGCTGATGATGGGCTTGCTGATCGTACGGATTCATCGGTTGTCCTGGATACCGTGCTTGTTGTTGTGACATCGGTCCGCCGGGTTGTTGTGGCGGCACCGGTCCGCCCATCATTGTGTAGTCTGTCATTTGGCTCATTTGTGGTACATAATCGTCACCTGCAAGAAAGGTGGGTGTTTTAATTAATAAGAAGCGAGTAGAGATTGGAAATGGTTGATCGAGAAAATTGGATGGTTCAGAAAGAGAGCGGAATATAAGAAAGGAAGACCTATATGGTTTAGTAGAAAAAGAGAGCCAAACAAATACGGGGTGATTCGGTGTTTCTGAAATTTTGTGCGAGAAACTCTAGAACTTCATTTTTGTGGTTGATGACTTTTTTTTTTTGGAAAACCTCTGTCAAGTCAGGAGAGAAGATGGCTCGAAAATGCTCTTGGGTTTTGTTAAAAGCTCTCTAACGGACTTGACTCTGGTCATAGCAAAAATGTGTTATCTACAAAAACGAAGATGTAGAATTGTTTGATGTGCCCACCAACTTTCAGAAAAATCAGATAACTGGGAACCATATTTAACTTTCGAAAGTTGATCATTTCAGATGAGATACGGTCCTAATGCCAGAATTACGATTCAAGGTTATCGAATGCGCTTGGAGCAGTAGTTCAACTAGAGCAAATCTCAGAGAAGAAGGACAACACATATATAATTGTTGGACGCACTATGGACTAATGAAGGGAATCCACAACAACTCACCTTCATCCATTTTTGATTATTTGGGTGGGTGTTGCTTAATGAGCTTCGAAAATAAAATAAAAAAGCGTTAATATAGGGATAAGCGAATAATTTTTTAAAGTGTACACCAGACACTTCTTCTTCTTTCTTCTTTCGGCTCTTCTCTTTCTGATCCTTATTCAATATAATGGTTCAGATGTATTCAGCAGCCTATCATCTGGAAAAAACATGAATTTTAGAATTCTGGATTTTCAGAGGCTTGAGAGGATAGGAAGAAGGTAAAAGTGATAGGATCCGAAACGAAATTGAATCATGTTTTACAGGTGCTAGATGAATTCATTGTGTCTTTTATAAGGTGATAGATCAAACTGGACTTAAAAACTGAACTTCAGATGTTTCGATCTTTGGGTTCTCAAAAAGAGGGCTACATTTTTTGCATAAATAATTACGTTAGGGTTCTAAGGGGGAACATAAACCCAAAAATCTTTGTGGAGTATGAAAAAAAGTCCATGGATTCTACAATTATCGATTATTCTGATCATTGAGGAAAGTGAGGAAACTGAAAAAAATGTACGGCTTGAGAAAAACGTTGAACACTTCTAACTAAACTCTCTATCGATTGATTCCTAACAAACTTTTTGGGCTAAATTTCCCAGGTTCATTGGATTTTTGAATGCATAAATCTCTTTTTTTTTTTTTGAATGCATAAATCAACTTTTAACCAAGATAACAGAGCAAGAATTCAATAGTTCCGGGAGTATCAAAATTAAAAAATTCTAGTGACCAGTGGAAAGTTCGTAGGAATCGAACATAGACGAAATAGACTTGACAACTTTTTGATGCCTTGATTTTCAAAGTTCGGATATCGCAACTATTTTCCTTGGGACCCGTTCTATCTATGGTTACATATATGGAGACGGTCAAAATTTTGGTTTTTTGAATGTCAGGATTTTTTAAAGTATTTCCCTACAATCCATTTGAGAGCAAACATCCAAAATGTCAAGGATACTATACTTCGGAAATCGATCAACTACCGCATGGGGAAGAATACGGCTGACATTGAGTGTAGAAGTTGAAAGCTTTCAAATTTTCAATGACACCCAACTTTGAACAAAGTGAATTCTGGGCAAGTCTGCTGAACAAATCGGTTGAAATTTTGCAAAGAGGAAGTATCTCAAAGTGGAAAGAAAAGAGACATAGAAAAAGATGCTATCAGCACCCAACACACCACCAAAAAAGAACAAAGTTTTCATATTTGAATCGGACAAAAAAAGACCAAAAAGAGATTCTTCGACGAGAAAAAAAGCTTGCTGTTCTCATTTTTAATTTGATGAGTGAGTGTCTTTTCGATGTGTGTAGGGTGTGTGTGTGTGTGTGCGTATGCAATGGCAATGGGAAACGACGCAAAAAAAAAAAACGACGGCGGTTGTTGGTTGGGAGTATAGACAGGAGTAAGATACAGAGACGACCCCATGGAGTCCAAAGGGGGGCGACGAAATAGTGTGGAACGCTGCAAGAGACGCAGAGCGTCCGAGTCGCGGGAAAAAGAACGGACACACGGGGGGCCCCCTCGCCGCCAGTGTCCACTGTCTCTGCAGGCACTCCGCGTATTTCACACTGTCTCGTCGAGCGGAGTGTGCTGTTTGGTCGTCTAACCTCTCTCTTTCTCTCCCTCTTCTCTCTTGTGGAAGAGATGGAGCGGCTAATCGATTTGCAAAGGGTAGGACTAGGAAGGAGGAGGAGGAGGTGTTATGTGTATGTGTGTGTGTGTGTGTGTGTGCTGTGTGTGGCCAGTCAACGAACCAACCAATCCCCTCTACTATTCCCTCAGAGAGTGCGCAATAGGCGGCCTGCCCCCCTCTCTTCCAACGGTGTGTATGTGAGTATATGTGTTGTTGGTGATGATGATGATGATGATGATGGCGGACGGAGGACGGATGACCAAGAGAAGATGAAATTGAAGATGATGATGGTCTTGGTCTAAGACGAAAAAGAAGGCTAAGTGTTTTTTCTTCCTTTCTCATCTTCGATTTTTTTTCTTTCTTGTCATTCTGAATAGTTCGTCATCTCGCCTAACCAATAAACGTCGTTTGATTCATTTCGATAGATAAGGAACTCCCCAACTACTTCGACCCGAAAACATCTAATGGGGGTTACTGTAGCGCTTTGTTGAACTTTTTGGTTGGAACCTTCTAGAATGCGATAGAGCGCGTTTACTGGAGCCAAAAAGTAGGTATATTTTCGCAAAAAAACCAAAGAGAAAGGAACGACTGTGATCTTTTGCGTTCTTTTTTTTTCATCGAGATAATTACTGTCTGACAGATGGCTAAATGGTGTACACACCATGACGGCTTATGTCGATCTGGCACGTGGCAATTACGTCAGATATCGAGGGACCGTCGATGTCATCTATAGATGGGTCTATGAGATTGCAAATCTTATGGGAACTAGAATCCATGAGATCACAGAATTTCAGGGACCTCGAGAAGCCCAAAATCCAAAAATCCAAGAAAAAAATTTAGTGCAAAACAGTCGAATTTGAGGATTTGAAAAAGTGGGTCCAAATTTAGACTAAACCACTCAATTTTTATAAAATTTCATAAGGGAATCAAGCAACTCTAGATCTTCATTTTTGTAGTTGACCATTTTTTTGAAAATCGCTTTCCAGTCTATTAGAAGCGCAGAAGTCCGAAATCGCAGCACTAAACTAACCTCTAACTATTGAGAGCATTTTTTGAAAATCAAAACTCAGAAATATTGGGTAAATGGAAACCAAATTTTCGGACAAATCCACACTAAAACTGTTTCGAATATAGACAAAAACGAAAGTATACGATTTGAAAAGTTAGCATTCATCCTTGCTCTGTCATCAGCAATAGAAGTAGCCGCCACAACATCTTCTCAAGGTCGACTAAACAAATCTCGCTCTCCCTCTTTTCGATTCTGTCTCCTTCTCGTGTTCCGAGTGTAACCCCTTTTTTATATGTGTGCGCCAAACTTGGCACGAAGCCAAGCTTTGTGGTGGTAGTAAGGACGAGAAGAGAGATACTGTGTGGGGAGGTGAGAGGGTTCGAGAGAGAAAGAGAAAGAGATGGGAGACGCATGGGGAGCAGAGAACACAACGGGGTGTTGGCAGATAGCCAAGTGGAGGGGATTGGTGGGGATGAATGAGTTTCGCAGGAGTTTCGAAATCTTGAAATTTAGTTTTTTGCTAGATATCAAGGTTACTGTAGTCGAAGTCAAAAATCAACCATCTTAGTACTCGGTTCATTTGCAATGGAGCGCGTTTGCAGATATTGGCTAACTTTTCCAATTTTTCACACTAATAAAACTCTGCTGCTTCGAAGTGAAAATTTATCAAATTCTTTGTTCAAAATTCAAATTCCATTAACTTTCCCAAATGTAACATGAGAATGGTTGAAATGACGCAAGTGTGCTCCACTGAACAAAAGTTTAAAGAAAATGTGCGATGGAGCGCACTTTCCTCGAGCCGACGCGAAAAACCCAAAAACCGCACAGAAACTTCGTGAAAAAAAAAACAATGGAATCATGAAAAAGATGACGAAAAGCATGTCAACGTGTGCGTGTGTGTGCAACTTGGTTTTTGCTGTGTGTGTCGGTGTGTATGTGTGAGTGTTATTGGCCAACAACCTCCCCCCCCCCCCCCCCCCCCCAAACACCACACCTAGCCACCTAAACCCNCCCAACCCCCCCCCCCCCCCCCCTCGACAAAAACGCGCACAATTTTCGTCTAAACCCTCCTACTCTCTCTCTCCCTCATCACTCTGTCTTCCCTCTCATCTGCTCTTCTCGATTTCACCTGTTCTCTGATCGTGTTCCCCCCAACTCTCTTTCTTCTTCGCCTTCTTCATCTTCTTCTTCTTCTTTCCGCTGACCACAACCTCCTCCTCCGTCCTCCGTCCTCCGACGCGACCGATACCACTACGACTACTAGCGGCGGAGTATTGGGTGTGTGTGTGTGTGAGTGCGCGCGAGCGCAAAACTCATAAAACACTCACACCCCACCCGACTGTGTCCTCTTACCCACATTTCATTTCATCTAAGAGAGGAGTGTTCTCCCACCCCGGTTTTTTTTCTCCGTTTCACTCTCAGTCACCTCTACCTACCTACCTAGCCGATGACGACTGGAAATGAATGATAGCGTGTAGTGAAGCGTTGAGACAAGAGAGAGATTGGCCATAAACAGCAACAACAAGAGACGCAGAGAGAAAGAGAGAGAGGGAGACACGAGATAAGAGAACCTTGATAAGGGGAGTAAGGGGAGAGAAAGTTTGTGACCATTAGTTCAGTGTATTGTCTGCTGTGTGCAGAAGAAGAAAGATGATTGAGACGAGAGACGAGAATAACAGTTTTCGAAAAAGAATCAAGGTTGATTTTGGACGCAGATAACACATTGTTTTAGACCTTGCGAGGTTAGACCCCGCCCCCTATTTTGGGCGGATCCCAATTTCTATGGGAGTTGCTGCTCCATTGGACCTAGTTGTGGGTGTCCGATGAAGAAACCAGACATCCAAAATGGGCGAGCTCTCGATGTTGACTTAGTATTCAAAATGAGGGGAATTTCGAATCTCACTAATCCTTTTAGTAGTCAAACGAGACATCACTCTCTTCGGCTACAAAGTTCTGGTAAGACGATGGAAATGAGAATGACACACCTTGGATTTCTAATTCTATATTGGCCACTTGGATAATCCGGAAAACGAAAAAACGAAACGACTTCTACGAGACTCGAGTAAAAGGATTTTCAACACTGGTAGATCAAATGACTCAAAATCGAAGAATTGAGTTTTTGATCTACTTGAGATGAAAAACTCGTCAGAACTACTAGTGATTTTTGGGTCTCCCTTTCGCGCTCCACCGCAATCTTCAATTTTTTAATACGGACCAAGTGAAAAAGTTGAAGAAATTGAGCTTTTTGTGTTTTTAATAGTCGCGACCTCGAAAATTGGAAATTAAACAGTGGAAACCTTGTTTATTTTTACTTTTTCACTTGGTCCTCGTTGAAAAATCTGAAGATTGCGGTGGAGCGCGAAAGGGAGACCCAAAAATCACTAGTAACACACCAAATTATTGAAAATCTCGAGTATAGAATTCTATACACTAATAACAGAATGTACAGATGCCACCTTGTAATTTCCGTCCAAAATTTTCAGCCTGAGTAAAAAACAACTGATACGAAAACAAAAATTTCAGCACAAAATTACAGATTCTTGGTCGAAAAATATGATGTTTTCAGATTAGAGGAAAACATTATTGGTCTCTAAGAATCCGAAAAATCCGACTAATCTTATATGAAGACGTCAAAAAAAAACAACTTCTGAGCCAAAGCTCAACGAAATCTCAATGGAAAGGAGAGATCTTGTGCCCACGCATTCCTACTGTCCTATTAAATTTTCAACCAGAATTTTCGTTTTCATTATTTTTCAGCGCATTGCGGCATATCGGAGCGTCGTTTACAGAGAGGGCCAAAAATTGGAAATGAATAATATGTTATCCGCTAATTCCTTGAATCCCTAAAGTGACACTGCGAGTACGAAAAACAAGAAAACGTAGTCAGAGGAAAAAGGGGATTATCTGAATTTACAAATTTTCAGATTTTTGATGATCCACATTCCTTTTTCAAGATCCTAAAGTTTTCCTAAAGTTTAGAGTTCAGATTTTCAGGTAGGCGAAACCGCTAGCAAAAACTATAAAGGATTTGAAAAATGATTATAGCTGGTAGACCAAAACGAACTCAAAACTGAAGCGTTGGATTTTTGATCTACCCCCATACAAAATCGTGAAAATTTGTGAGATTTTTTTTTGGTAGATCGAAAAGTCCTCCACTTTTTTTTGTTTTGCATGTTTTGATCTACCGGAAAAAGTAATTCAAGATCTTGAGTTTACGAAGATTCTGGAGCGAAAAGATTCAAACTTTTCAGAATGCATACCAAAGCAGAAGAGCAACATCACGAGTTGAAAAACAGACGATGAAGTGAGAAGGATCTCTCCTGCTTTCTTTTTAATAAGCTCAAGATATGAAAACGGAATTGAAAAGAAGACGTCGGTCGTCGCTTGAGCCTGTGCTGCTGCTGCTGCTGCTCCTCCCCTTTTGGAGGGAGTATGAGCCAAACAAGACGAGAAGAGGATATATAATTTGTTGGGAGAGTAGCACACGACGATGCAGGAGGACACATGGAATAGAATAGGAGAACGGAGAGAGAGAGAGAGATCAAACTAGAGAGGGAGAGAGAGACAGAGATATCTCTTTTCTGGGGGTGCTCTTACGGCAGCTGGTGTCCCTCCCCGGCAGCTCCATTTTGGTCACTCGGTCTTCTTCTTCTTCTTCTTGTTCCAACTGCTTCTTCATTCAATGAATGTGCCACTCTCTTTTTCCCGCCCATGATGACGACGGGGAGGAGAGTAAAAAGGGGGGGGGGGGGG